>ML300436.1:0-15256 GCA_005239495.1 Nicotiana undulata
CATTATTTACCGGACCTTCGTGAGTATGTATTCTACCTCTTGTCACTACTCTTTACCTGTTTAGACGGGATACTCACTGTCTACATATTTGTTTATATGTACTCATGCTGCACTTTCCTTCTTTTCTGCACTTGACTGTGCAGGTACTGAGGCTGGTCCGTCCGGTCGTCCGCCTGTTGATAGATACTGACCGCAGCCTCGCTCTAGACGGTGAGCTGTCTTCTTGGTGTTCCCCTGACAGCACTTCTGGAGCCTTCTAGTTTCCTTTTTGCACAGTCTTTTGTTCCAGACTGCGGCTTGTATATTTTGTATATGTATTTTCTACAGTTGTATCTATGTAGCCGCCCGTTGACACTGTGACACTAGTCCTGGCACACACTTATTGTAGTTATCGGGGTTGTATATGCTTTGGGCCTAGCTGTGGTTCAGCTTGTTTCTACGGTCTTACCCCGTGTGATCATTGTATTCCGCACTTTCATAGTTGTTGTTGTTCGTTGGCTTGCCTAACGCCACCGTTAGGCGCCATCACGACCTGGACCGGTTTTGGGTCGTGACACTAGCAAACAACATACATGAGACAAATTAAAAGACATTAAGTTAACCTCTAAGAGAATTCATATTATTCAAAAATAACCAATTAACAGTATCAATTGTGGGACTAGATGAACTCATAGAAAAATAAAAGTGGTTGAATCATGCTCAGAATCTAAATATGCTGGGTCGAACAACACAGATTATGGGAACATAAAATGACAAGGGATAGTGTCTTACCAGTTACGCAGGGAAAGCAAGAAAATAAACCACAATAGTCAAGTCTAGAATCAATTGGCCTTGTCTTTTAGCCGACCAAGACCAGAAACAAATGGGCAAGAGAATCAAAATTAAAATATAAGTTTTCAGTGAGATTATTGATAGTTCGAGTCTGCCTAAAGGGGAAAGGGAAAATGGTTTAAATAGTGTAGGAAGTAAACACATAACCATGAAAATTAAATAATTACAGAATCAACTAAGATCTAGATTTAGGTAAAATAATACAGAAACCCAAAGAGTTCAGTAAATTAATAAAGAATAATGGCGTGCAATCCGGCGAGTAACACTTAGAATAAGGGGATACAACAGAGAATAAGGAAAATCACATAAGAATCGATTAACAATCAGTTTTAGGGAAAAATAAGGTAAAAATAAAAGAAACAAAAATAAGGAAACTATTAGTAAAATACGAGAAAGGAAAGAGCATCAATCAGAAAATCAGTAAAGAAGAGCAAAGGTCTCAAACCTTAGTTTTCAGGTAAACCTTATAAAATCGACAGAAAATAAAGTCAATCAACTACATATTGCATGCGATGAACATAGACAAGAGATTATTCAAAATGAAAAACATAATCAAACCAGATCTGGTTAAAATTTGGGGTTTGAAACCCTAATTTAGGGTAAGTAAAAGAAATCGACAAAAATAGGTAGATTTATGCATACTAGGACGAATATAGACGGGATAGTACTTAAAATTAAAGCTTGAACCAGTTTTGGTTCAAATCAAAAGAGGATCAGAAAACCCTAACCTTAGGGTTATGCACGAATCACTGATAGATACGAAAATAATTGTACTTACAAAGAGCAAGTGATGAACACAACTGCAATAAGCAGCAAGTTAAGGATTTGAACAAATTTTTGTTCGATTCTAACAAGATCTACTTGTCATATTAGGCAAGAAATTATGTGATACCATAAACGGGTAGCCAGTAGGGAGGAGAGGCCAATATTGTAAGGATATGAGGAGGGAATCTCATCAGGGGAGTGATTTTGGATGACGGCGGCTTAGGGTTTTGAGAAGAGAAGAGGAAGAGATGAGAGAATACAGAGGAAGTTGTGATGACCCAAGGGATCATTTTATAAAATTAGACTCCATTCCATGCTAAATAGCCATAGACAGACTAAAATTAAATGCCTCGATTTATGTGCGCATCCGGGCGTGAAACCAGAAAGCTTTTATGTGAAAGTATGAGAAATAGTTATTTTTAGAATTTAAATTTGATAAATGTTGACTTTGGTCAATATTTTGACTAAACGGATCCGGATCCGTGTTCCGACAATTCCGGGAGGTCCGTAGTAAAATATGAGACTCGGGCGTATGCCCGAAAATGAATTCTGAGGTCCCAAGCCTTAGAAATTAATTTTTGAAAGAAATTGTTTTGGTGAAATGTTTATGAATTAAAGAAAAGAAATAATGTTTGAAACCATTAGTATCGGGCCCATACTTTGGTTCCGGAGCCCGGTACAGATATGATATTGAAAGGTTAACTGTTCAATTTGGTGAAAAACGGAGTTCGTTTGACGCGATTCGGACATCTGGTTTAGAAATTATGAACTTTAAGTGTTCTTGTTTAAAATGATGAGTTTTGAGGTTTAATTCATAGTTTTACATGTTATTGATTTGATCGCACGAGCAAGTCTATATGATATATTTAGAATTGCGTGCGTATTTTTCTTAGAGCCCCGAAGGCTCGGGTGAGTTTCGGGTAGGCCACGAGATGTTTTTACACTTGAAAGATTGATGGTTTTCTTTGCTGTCAGTGCACAGGTATTTAATGCATTGCGAACGCACCCCCCCCCCCCAGTGCGAACGCATAGAGTCAAATAGGGGGAGGTCATTTTTATTCTATGTGAACGCACCCCTCCCCCTAGTGCGAACGCATAGAGTACAATATGGGGAGGTCATTTTTGTTCCATGCGAACGCACCCCCAGTGCGAATGCATAGAGTAAAATAGGGGGAGGTCATTTTTGTTCATGCGAACGCACACCACCAGTGCGAAAGCATAGAGTAAAATAGGGGGAGGTCATTTTTGTTCTATGCGAATGCACCCCCCAGTGCGAACGCCTAGAGTATAATAGGGGAAGTCATTTTTGTTCTATGCGAACCCACCCCCCAGTGCGAACACATAGAGTAAAATAGGGGGAGGTCATTTTTGTTTCATGCGAACGCACCCCCCCCCCCTAGTGCGAACGCATAGGTCTCCTGTCCAGCTAATATAAATACCTTTTAAAAACAGGACAGACCTTTTTCTTTACCAAAATTTCGTGGTTTTCAGCCCTAGAAGCGATTTTCTTCAACAATCTTCATCCCCAAGTTATAGGTAATCAATTCCAAACTTTGTTCTTTCAATTCCTTACTGTTTTTCATCAGTTTTAAAGCAAAAACACAGAATTTTTATCGTAAACATTGAGGGCTTGGGTAGAATTAGAGAATTTTATAAAAATCAAAATTTTTCATCGAATTAAGGTCGTATTTCAAATCTAATAGCATATTTGGGTTCGTGGGTGAATGGGTAAACGTAATTTGGTCCGAACCCCGAGTTTAGACCAAGCAGACATGGGGTCGGGTTTTCACTTTTTTTTGCTAAAAATTAGGAAAAATTATATTTTTCAATAAAGTTAGTTCCTTTAGCATTAGTTAGTGATATTAAGTTAATTGTGATTAGATTCGAGCAAGTTAGAGGTGAATTCATAAGGAAAAGCAATAATGGATCAGTGAGTGGCCTGCGAAATTGAGGTAAGTGTTTGGTCTAACTTTGACTTGAGGGAATAAGACTCCCCACTTGTTTGCTATGTGAAATGCATGGGCGTGTTGTATAGGTGAGGTGACTAGTATCTATGCACCACCCAAATTGTTTGTTAAACATGATCCCTTCCCCGTCCCCAACTTAATTGATTATTGTCTTAATTGATATATGTTCATTATTGTTTCTATGACTATTTGGCCTTATTATTTTGTTGTTAGATATTATTTTGGCTATTTGGAAAGAGTATTGGTTATTTGAGTTGTTTTACTTGTGGGATAAAACGGTTGAGAGGTTTGGTATTGTTTTTACGAATTATATATATTGTGATATTCCTATTGGTTTCATGGCTGAGATGATACTGATGAAGTTTATGAGAAAAAAATACAGTTTGTTATTTATAATTGTTGAGGCAAAAATATTGTGAAAGGTTTGGCCTGAGTTGTGAAAATTATACATAAATTGATGTGATATGTCTGGTAGGAGCGGGTTGCACGCCGCAACAAGCAGTGATAAGGGTGGACATGTGGGATCGGTTTGCACGCTGCAATAGGTGAAATAAGGGTGATATATTTAGGGAGGAGCAATAAGGGAGGACAGGTGGGAGCGGGTTGCACGCCGCAACAAGGAGCGATAAGGGAGGGCATTTATATTTTGTTGATTTTCAAAGAAAATAAAGTTTTGAAAAGCTTAAATGTTTATGTTACTATTATTTATATATTTTTGGCACCATTTTTATTTAAAGTTAAATATTGGAAATTTGGAAATTATTTGAGAATTGGTTATAGCTGAGACATGAAAAAGGCGGTTGAGTTATCTTATTTTGATGCAGCATTTATTTGTCTATTTGTTTAGATTTCTTTCTTGTCTTGTTAATTATTATTTTGATAGGTTATATTTTTAATGCCTCGCCTTAGCCTCGTCACTACTTCGTCGAGGTTAGTCTCGGCACTTACTCAGTACATGTGGTCGGTTGTACTGATACTACACGTTGCACTCTTTTGTGCAGATCAAGGTACTAGCCGTTAATAGAGTTTACTAGAGCAGTCGTTCATTCATTAGGAGACACGAGGTATATCTTCCGGCGTCCGCATATCCCGAGAGTCTTCTCGTATTTCCATAAATGTTGTTTTATTTTATTCAGAACAGTTACCTTATTTCTTTTAGCCCATTATTTGTAGTATTCTTTAGTAATTCGTGGATTGTGACACCAGATCCTGGGGTAGTCTTAGAGTTATTTATATACTTAGTTTGTGGTCCGTTTTAATTAAGTGCTTATTATTTTATATTTGGAGTATTTCATTGGAAATCATTTAAATTAAGTTTACTTTAAATTCATTTATTTATGCTTAAGTAATTAATTAGGAAAATTAGTTAATCGCCTTCTAACATTGGCTTGCCTATCAAGTGTGGTGTTAGGCGTCATCACGATCCCTAAGGTTGGGAATTTGGGTTGTGACAGAAGCGGGTTTGGGTGAATGAGAGTTAGGGTTTGGGGTTTGGTTAATTAAAATAGGGAGAAGGGATATGGGTCGTTGATCTTTAAAGATCAACGGCTGGGATTTAAAGGTGATCGGGGCGGGTTATAATAGACGGGTACCGACCGGGTTTAGGGGGTTGGGTTAATTGATTTAGGCTGGGTATTTTGGGCTGGTGTGTTGGGCTTAAGAGTTTAAGTAGCTGGGCTGGGGTGGTCCGAAAATAATTAAGAAAAGGGCTATATTATAAATACCTAATTAAATTAGTAAATAATTTGTAAAAGATAATAAATATATCACTTGTGCATAAAAAAATAAAAATAGTTATATAACACTGTGAAAGTATAAAAAGATTATTTTGACACAAATAAACTAATTATAAGTGCATATAGGCTATTATTGCAAAATTATACAATTTTAGCTTTTAAAATGCAAATATAATAATGACGAATGTGCTAAAAATATTTAAAACCTGATATGGATGTAAATGATGAAATTAATTGATAAAATTATCATAGAAATTATTTGTGATGCAATTAATAATTATTTGTATAATAAATGCAGGAATAAATTGGTAAAAAGCCTTTTAAAATTATAAAATATAATTATGGAAATTTTTTGTATATGTTTATAAATCAAGTGATGGTGCATGTGCACTATTTTAAAAGTATATATATCTATATATATGAGAAATATGTGGGAATATTTGGTTATCAACAATTGTCCCTCTTTTTCCGGGAAGGGTGAAAGAGTTGTCGGGTAAAGAATTGATGATCGATTTTGATCGAATAGGGTAATTTAAGAAGCATAAATAGTTTACACACAGTATCTTTTGACTGCATTTGAATTTATAGGCTTAGGCCAGATTTCTCCATCCATTTCTGCGGGTATGAGTGCTCCTCCTGTCAATACTTTGTGAACCATTTATGGACCTTTCCAATTGGGTGAGAATTTCCCTTTCGCTTCATCTTAATGTGGAAAGATCCGTTTCAACACCAGTTGCCCCAGTGTGAAATGTCTTGGTTTGACCCTTTTGTTGAAAGCTCAGGACATTCTATTCTGATAAAACTGACCAAGACACACTGCATTCATCCTTTTTCCATCTATGAGGTCTAATTTCTCATAGCGACTCCTTATCCATTAAATGTCACTGAGTACGACTTCTTGTATAATTCTCAAAGAAGGAATGACAAATTCGGTACCATAAACCAACAAATAGGGAGTTGCCCTGGTTGATGTACGGACTATGGTACAGTATCCTAGTAGGGCAAATGATATTTTCTCGTGCCATTGCTTGTGATTCCCTACCATTTTCCTTAGTATCTTCTTGATGTTCTTGTTGGCAGCTTACACGGCTCCGTTCATTTGAGGCATGATGCTGTGGAATTTTTGTTCTTGATTTTGAAAGTTTCACACATGGATTTCATTAGATCACTGTTGAGATTGGCGGCATTGTTAGGGATGATGGACTTTGGAACCCCATATTGACAAACAATATGATCTCTGACAAAATCTAGGACGACTTTCTTAGTTACAGCTCTGTAAAACGCAGCTTCAACCCATTTAGTGAAGTAATAGATAGCCATTAAAATGAACATGTGCCCGTTTTAAGTAGTGGGTTCTATTGGACCAATGACATCCATTTCCCAGGCAACAAAAGACCAAGGTGCGCTTGTTGCATTGAGTTCGTTTGGCGGCACCCGTATCATGTCTTCATGTATCTGACATTTGTGTAATTTCTGGACATACCGTATACAATCCGTATCCATAGTCATCCAAAAGTAACCGACCCTGATTATCTTCTTGGCTAAGACAAAGCCATTCATATGTGGGCCGCAGGTTCCGGCATGTATTTCCTTGAGCAACTTGGAAGCCTCTTTGGCGTCAACACACCTCAACCGTCCTAGATCGAGAGTTCTTCTATGCAGAATTCCTCCGCTTTGGAAGAAGTGATTGGACAACCTCCTGAGTGTGCGTTTCTAAGTGTGGTTCTCCTACTCTGGGTATTCTCCTTTAGCCAAATATTTCTTAATGTCGCGGAACCATGGATTTTTATCTGTCTCTTCTTCGACATGAGCATTGTATGCCGGTTGATTATGAATTCTCACCGGAATGGGATCGATGAAATTCTTGTCTGGATATCGTATTATCGAGGACAAGGTGGCCATTGAGTCTACAAATTCATTTTGAATTCTTGTGACATGCCGAAATTCTATCTTTGCAAATCTCTTCTTCATATCTTGTACATGATGTAGATGTGGTAGTATATTGGTATTTTTGGTAGCCCATTCTCTTTGTACCTAATGCACCAACAAGTCTGAGTCACCAATTACCAGCAGTTCATGAACATTCATGTCGACAGCCAAGTCGAGCCCTAATATACATGCTTCATATTCCGCCATATTGTTGGTGCATGGAAACCTCAGTTTTGCAGACACCGGATAATGCTGACTGGTTTCTGATACCAAGAAGGCTTCGATACCGACTCCTTTGAAATTTGCAGCTCCGCCAAAAAACATTCTCAAACAATCGTAGGCTTCAACAATGTCATCTCCTACGAATGTCACCTCTTCGTCAGGAAAATACGTTTTTAGTGGTTCGTATTCTCCTCCTATAGGATTTTCAACAAGATGATCTACCAATGTATTTCCTTTGACTGCCTTCTGGGTTACAGAGATGATATCAAACTCACTCAACAATATTTGACACTTGGCCAGCTTGCCGGTAGGCATAGGCTTCTAAATGATGTACTTTAGGGGATCCATCCTCTATATGAGGTATGTAGTACATGCATAGAAGTAGTGCCTCAATTTCTGAGCTATCCAGGTTAGAGCACAACAAGTGCATTCCAGCAGAGAGTACCGTGCTTCATAAGTTTTGAACTTCTTACTCAAGTAATATATGGCCTGCTTCTTTCTTCCCGTCTCGTCATGTTGTCCCAAAAAACAACCGAAAGCCCCATCTAACAATGCAAGGTAGAGTAGCCTTCTAAGAATCCTCAGTCCAACTAGTTGCGACATCCTTCTTAAGAATTTTGAAAATTGGTTCACATATCACTGTGGACTGTGCTATGAAGCGGCTGATGTAATTGTGGTGTCCCGAAAAACTCACCATGTCCTTCTTGTTCTTTGGGGGTGGTAATTATTGTATGGCTTTAATCTTTGATGGGTCCAACTCTATTCCTCGGCGGCTAACGATGAATCCCAACAATTTTCCGGTAGGAACCCCGAATGCACATTTTGCCGGATTCAGCTTTAGATTGTACTTTCGCAGTCGGTCAAAGAAATTCCTCAAGTCTGTTATGTGATCTGCTGCTTTCTTTTATTTGATGATAACGTCATCAACATATACCTCTATTTCCTTTATGTATCATATCATAGAATATGGTTGTCATGGCCCTCATGTAGGTGTCCCAAGCATTCTTCAGACCGAATTGCATTATTTTGTTGCAATATACCCCCATGGTATAATGAAGGTTGTTTTCTCTGCGTCTTCTTCGTCCATCCAAATATAATTATAACCCGCGAAGAAATCTACAAAGGATTGGAGTTCATTCTTGGCGCAATTGTTGATCAGAATGTGTATATTTGGTAGTGGGAAATCATCCTTGGGACTTTCTCTGTTTAAGACCCGATAATCAACACACATCCTGACTTTCCCCTCCTTCTTTGGAACCGGTACAATGTTGTCTAACCAAGTTGGCCACTCAACTACCCTGAGGACTTTGGCTTTGATCTGCTTGGTGACTTCCTCCTTGATTTTTAGGCTCATGTCCGGTTTGAACATTTTTAGTTTTTTCATCACTGACGGACACATTGGATTTGTAGGTAGCTTGTGAGCCACTATGGATGTGCTCAACCCTGTAACATCATCATATGACCATGCAAAATTATCCTCATATTCTTTCAGGAAACTAGTGTATTCTTCCTTTTCTTACATTGACAAGTTGATGCTTATGCGAATGTTTTTGATGGTTCGGAATCTCCCAAATTTACTATCTCGGTTCCGTCCAGGTTGGACTTGGGCTTGTTCTCAAAGTTCTCAACTTATCTGATAATTTCCTCAGGTATCACATCTTCATCTTCTATTTCTTCCGAGTCACTGTCCTTGTGTTGCGTTGTCTCATTACATGTCACAGTCGTTGGTTCATCAAGATAAGAAATAATAATGATGTATAAAGATAGATATGAAAAAATAGGAATAATAAAACATCAAGCCATTGGTAAATATTAAAATTACAAACAAAGCGATTTTCAATAACTCAAACAATGTTTTTCAAAATTAAAAATTTAAAACATTTTAAAACAAATTGCTCAAGAAGAAGTGTTTTCAAAAAGAAATGATGTTAGCAGCCATACTACCTCGGATGATTGGTGTACATGGGATTTCTCCCATCTCCATGGATGATTACCTCTTGATGATTCCACTCAAATTTCACCTCTTGGTGCAAAGTGGATGCAACAGCCCCAGCAGCATGAATCCAAAGCTGTCCCAACAAAAGATTATAGGAGGCAGGTATGTCTAGCACCTGAAATTCGACATTGAACCAAGTAGGACACATCTGCAAACATAAATTGGTTTCCCTAATCGTGGCTCTTTGCGACCCATCGAATGCCTTCACATTCATAGATCCCGCTCGTATTTCATGCAAGCCCTTGCCCAACCTTTTTAGAGTTGTCAGCGGACAAATGTTGAGGTTGGACCCTCCATCTATCAGAACCCTGGAAATGAACTTCTCCTCGCATTGAACTGTGATGTGAAGTGCCCTATTATGGCTCAATCCTTCAGGTGGCAACTCGTCTTCATGAAAGGTGATCTTATAACTCTCAAACACTTGACCTGCCATGTTGGCCATTTCTCCGCAACTGATATTGTTGGGTACGTATGCTTCATTCAACACTTTCATTAGAGCATTCTTATGCGCCTCGAAATTTTGTAGCAGCGATAGGATGGATATCTGGGTGGGAGTTTTGTTCAGATGATCAATGATAGAGTATTCTATTACATGTACTTTCCTCCAGAGATCATCTGGACCAGTTTCGATGATGGGTTGCTTGGTGGAAGCTTCCTTACTTGTACCTCCCAAATTTTCATGTGTGTAGATTCTTCCAGTTCTGGTCATTCCTTGTGCAGCACTGGACTCTTCCATTTTTGCTTTCCATTTTCTCCTAGCTTCGCCGACATAATCCCAAGGTACAGCGTTGGATTTGAAGGGCGGTGTGGATGCCACTGTCACAATGAAGGGTGTGGTTACTTCTACCTCAAATAGAGTAGGTGTAGCTGTAGGTGTTGTCACTTCGATTTCAATCGGAGCTGATGCAGCTACCTCAGCTTCGACTGGCGATTGTATCTGTACCACAATCGGAGTGAGCATGACTGCAGATTTTTTAGGGTCGTCACCTTCTCGATTAATCCCGATTGACCTCTCAGGATCCCATTCTTCATCAATTTCTATCATATTTACTCCTCCACCACTATGATCTGGGAGGGGATTGTTGTGGACATTGGGTGCGTCTTCTTTCGCCTATATGACATTGGTATCAATCAACGTCTGAATCTTGTCCTTCAGAGTGGAGCATTCATTAGTAGTATGTCCCGTCATGCCAGAATGGTATGCACATGTATTTCTTGGGTTGACCCATTGGGAGGAGTTCTACAAAGCCACACGGTAATAGGGGTGACATATCCGGTAGCCTTTAATCTTTCATATAGCTGGTCGATGGATTCAACAATAAGGGTGTACTTTTTGGGCGGTCTGCTAACAAAATTGGGTTTTGGATTTTTATAATTTGGATGATCTGGAGTTGAATGATAGTAGGCTGGCTGAGTATTATAAGTGTGGTAGGAGGTGGTGTGTTGAGGAAATTTGGGAGGTGAAGGTTGGTATATGGGTGGAAGTGTTTGGTATGTGAGTGGAGATTTTGGACCTTGGGCTACCATCACTTCCCTTATCTCTTTCTTCTTTAATATTCCTCATGATTCTAATGCTTTGTTTGTAGCCTGCAATGTCTCAAATTTTTTACTATTCTGCTCGTAATCCCTTCTTCGATCCTTTCCTCGAGATTGATAATATCAAAGAACTTGTGATTCTCAATGACCATTAACCTTTCATAATATTGTGGATCCTGGGCCCTGACAAAGAATTTGATCATCTGCTCTTCGTCCAGTGTCGGCCTGACCTTTGCATCCTCTGACCTCCATCAAGTAGCATACTCGTGGAAAGTCTCTGTTGGCTTCTTCTTGAGGTTCTGTATGTAGAAGACATCCGGTGCATTTTCTGTATTGAACCTGAATCTACCCATGAAGTCCGATGCCATGCCTACCCAATTAGCCCATTTCTTGGGATTTTGACTTATGTACCAAGATAGGGCGTCTCCGTGAGACTCCTCATGAACAACTTCATGCGAATCCTTTCATCCTTCCCAACCTCTACGAGCTTGTCACAATATGTTCTCAAATGTACTTTAGGGTCATCCGTTCCGTCAAACATCTCAAACTTAGGAGGTTGGCAGTTCCACGTCTGACTGAATGCATATATCCTCATAGTTCAGACCTTTTATTCCTTTACCTCCTTCAACACCCTGGACCCGGCTTGTGAGTTTCTTGAGCTTCTCTGCCATGTTCTTAATGAGCGGGTCCTTCTTGGCGGATTCTGGTGTGTATGAAGTTAGTTGAGTGGAGTGGGGTAGGATTTCCACGTATATGGGGTTATTTTTATGAATACCGGGTGTTTTAGTGTAGTGATGATCATTAGTTGAATTTTGTGGATTAGGGATAGGCTATGGGGTATTCCGAGGTGTATGGTAAGTGGTTTATGGATATTGAGGAGATGCTGGTTTTGAGGGGGTGTCGGAATGGGTATAAGATTAGGATTTTGAGGAGGTGTTGCATATTAATGAGGTGCGGGAGGATATTGAGGACATTGGTTTATTGTATTCTAAGGAGGTACTGGGTTTTGAGCATTTTGTTGGTTGATGTCTAGGACGTTTAGTGTAACGGACAGGTTTTCCAAGTTGCGGACCTGCTCAAGCTCCTCTTGCAATTCTAGTATTTTCATTTCCAACAGTAGGACCAAATCATTTTGTGCCGGAGTACTCCAACCATTTGAAGTTTCCACATTCTCATCATGTGTAGCGTTGTCTTTCCTGAAACCACTCATGTCATCCATCTTAGATTTTCCTTTGCTTTTCGGATCACTTGGAGGAAGAGGAGGTGGAGGGCCCCTAGATCTTGTGTGATATGCTTACGATGCCAATATGTGCGAACCAACCTTAGGGGATAGGACTAATCAAAATAAAGAAAAACAAAAAGGTAACCAAGTCAGTAAGAATTCTAAAAATTATTTACATTATTTTAACACATATTGCAGAAATATAAATTTGCGTCCTAATTTGGGAGCCTCGTTGTTCCCGAGGTAGGCCAAGAGACAAGTAGATTTGGAGAAATTTTAATGCTGATAATTTCTTCATTTCATTAATGTAATAAATAATATGAACCTAAAATTGAAATAAATAAATGTGTCACTAATGGAATTTTCCTTATTACATTCGAAAAATGATTATAAAACAAATAATCCTAATCTACTTGGTCGCAGATGGACCTTCTCAAGGCTTGGCTCTCTTATCTCCGTCGATTAGATTCCCTAGGTCGCGCATGTCCAGCAGCAGGTACGCCCTCGCTAGATGTCCTCTCTCGTTACCCTCTGCATTCTGGCAGTCTATAACTCTCTTTCTCGTCTTCCCCTCTAACTCCATTAGACCCATCTCTAGATATTCCAGCCTTGTTGACCTATTAGCAATTTCCCTCCATTCGTTAATTGACTCCATATCAATATTGTGTTGTTCCACATGCCTGGCCTCGTACTCAAGGAATGTTTTGCGCAGCCTCTTATACTTCACGTGTGCTTCAACAACTTCATCTATAACCCTATTTCCTTGACCTACCCCTGGCTCATCTATTCCCGCTATGCTATAGTCCAACCCTGATGGGTAGAAGTACACATGCCCTACGTGGTATCGATCTGGCTCGATGGTGTCCTTTTCCACAATGACCTTTAAATGCCATATATGCTGAGCTTCACATTTGTACGGGATGTCATCATCTTTAAAATCTGCTTTGTAGTGACCCATTTTGGAGACACGTGGTATGACTTGTTTTCTACTAGCTTGTCTCATGACCCTGATAGGAACATAGAGGTATATGCCCCTTAACCCAATCAACACCAAATGCGGAACATCCCTGGGTAGGGAACCACTCGAACATCTAATGAACTTGGACCTCGGTCAAATTGTAAAAAAACTATACCTATTCTGTAGCATTTTCTGGTTGTGCAAACCTGTTTGGGATAAAGGTCATTCTTTTTGGGTGGTGGAAAGATATCTGATCTTTCCATGGTCTCCGTGGAAACTCTTGGCGGTATTGGCCTCTCTGAAGATGTTTTAACAACCAAATTTGCAGCAGCAAGTTACAACCCTCGAAATGTTTGAACCATTTCTTACAACGATCCAAAGCCTAGTATATTTCTGCTACAATCATCGGAACAATATTATATGTCTTCCCCTCGATTCCCTCCATTAATGCTTTGGTTACCATGCCAACCTGGTGTGAATCTTGTCTTTTTGGATTTAAAAAACTATCATACTCAGAAGAAAACAATGAATACGTAAACCCTACGATGAGTCCAACCCAGAGAAGTGATGGAGAATTCTTCATGAAAGATACGATAAGATTTGTTGTGTTTGTATCATTCATAGAGGAAGTCAAAGGATATGTAGGACTTCATCAGGCATGCCAAGTCATCGTTCTTTCTCAGACCCATCATTTTCAGAAACCCCCGAGGGGTGCGATTTTCCGGTACTAATAAATTAGGACTGTCCAAAGGTAGTACATCGAAGCCTCCTATTTCCTCCAAAAGAGGAGTCATTTCTATATTGCCAAAACGGAATAAAACCCTTTCTCCGTCCCAGAACATCGTAGCAGCCTCGACCAACACGTTATTTTGTTGTAGGTCTAATAAGGAGGGTAAGTTTTCAAGAGCCCTTTTCACCTAATTTTTGTCACTTGGCGAAACGTCTTCCTACCAATCCAACAATAATGGTGGTATATTGCGGACCATGCCGAACCTGGGAACATCATGCATCATTTATGCAAAATAACAAAGTTAGGCCCTTTCCCCCTCCGGGTTCGACTACTTATACATTAAGGATTAGCATTTCGGAATTTATTTCTCCAAATAATGCACATATCGTGGGTGCGCACGTGGGGAATATGGAAACCCCGGTGGACATAGGACAAGGTTTTCCTTATAGGGTTATTATGCGGACAACATATTAACCCAGGCTAGGTTTGATCATGATGCATGTACAATTATTATCAAAGTAAGGTTTCTATAGAAGTCTAGACTGGTGCCCCCAAGCGGACAACTTGAAGGGGAAAGGCACGTAACCGTCAATTGCACCGCTGATCGACTAGTTTTACCGCAAATAAGCCTTTCCAAATTCAAAAGGGTGATATAGAAAGAGCGCAGACATTCATCAAGTGTTGTTATGGTATTAATTACGCACGAGTGGAATATGATGTTGACCATGTATTTATGCAAAAAGAAAATAACACGTTGTCAAGTATTTTCACGATAAAAGATGAGAAAATGCGGTATTTAATAATTGTATAGGCATTTAATAAAGAAAACAAGGAGAAAAGTTAGTTTCCATAGGAAAAAGCAATAAAAAAGGAAACATAAATCTAGTGAGCATAAATGAATGAAGATAGGAAAATAAATTCACATAGAGTGGGAAGGGAAAGGGGTGTGCAGGTATTAACAGAATAATAAAGACATGCTTGTTGAAAAAGACCAATTCACAAAAAAGTTTGTTATGGTAAGAGCCTAAGAATATCCCCAGCAAAGTCTCCATGCCGTCGCCCCCCCTTTTTTCTCGCGAAATCGGGTTTCGACATTTGACAACTCATTTTGAGAAGGTAAGGAAAAGGAATTGGATATTAGAGTCGCCTAAAGGATTAAGGTGCGTTAGGTCACCTAGAGCGGGTAGCTAAAATTATACCTATTTGCATCACCAGAGATCGGGTAAGGGATCACATTATCTTGTGGGGAAGGTCTTAGGCACCCCTCGAGGTCCACAATGGTAGGTCCCGAGCGAACTTAAACTAAGTGAATTAGTCAAGGAAAGCGAAGAACCTATTTAATAAGGAAGGGGGGGGGGGGGGCC
>ML300436.1:15273-29527 GCA_005239495.1 Nicotiana undulata
AGCGTATAGATAGAGGAAGACAAAGTCAATAATGAATGGGGGGGGGGGGGGGGGGGGTCCTAAATTCTTTAGCCTCTAGGATCACCCCGTGCAACATAGATAATACTTTGTAACTTCCCCCCAAGAGATGGGGTGTTACTCATATTATCCAGCGGGAAAAAACTATCATCTCCTACTACCCGAGTACTATGTTTAAGTTATTACTTAAACCGCTCTAATTGATTCTAGTTCGTGTCCTATGCGTGCACTACCCGTCCCTTACCTATGACCCTGGAGGCATTAGGACCTCTATTTGGGATGGTTCTAGACTAAACCTAAGTTTCTCAAAATTGTAAAATAATAGGCGACAAGCAAAACAATTAGGACTTTCAGATAAACGCATATATGGGCTCATATTGACCTCCGAATATAAAACAACAAATTCACGAAACTAATTAGCAGGCTTTGTTAATCTTAAATGTTCTATATGCAGACTATCTATGTTAGAAGACAGGCGAGCAGTGATATACAGAATCAATTTCATCAATGCGAGTATTAGGGTCTATTGTTTGCATACTGATTACATTCAATATAACATCTAGGCACTTCAGAATGTAATGAATCATAATTACCAATCCAGAATTGTTATTAAGTCCTATACGCATATTGTCTAAGTGATTGACAGTGACAATTGTATTTAGAATCAATTAGTAGACTCCTATAGGCATGACTTCTACGAGCATGACGATTGTTATCCTGTAAGCAGGATATCTAAGTCCGAACTGGTTTTGATCTTATAGGCATGGTATCTATTATTGAACTGATTTTAATCCTATAGGCAAGATATCTATTATTGAACTGACTTTAATCCTATAGGCATGATATCCAATATTGAACTGATTTTAATCCTCTAGGCATGATCTCTAGATTTGAAACTGATTTAACCCTATAAGCATGATTTCTGGAATTGAATTGACTTTAATCCTATAGGCGTGATTTCTAATTAAACAGTATACGGGCAGAAATTTAGACACATTGCTAGAAAAAGGTTGAGTATATTGGTCCTATAGTCATGATTTCTAACACACTTTATTGGAGGCAGCATTATTGGTGGAGAAGGATGAAGAAGGACATTGTGGCGTATGTGGCTCGCTGCTTAAATTGTCAGCAGGTAAAGTTTGAGCATCAGAGACCTGGTGGTTTGGTTAAGTAGATAGAGATTCCTAAGTAGAAGTGGGAGCATATCACTATGGACTTTGTTGTTGGACTCCCACGGACTTAGAGGAAATTTTACGCAGTTTGGGCTATTATGGATAGGCTGACTAAATCAGCACATTTCATTCCTATAGCAAGTACTTACACTTCAGAGCGGTTGGCTGAGTTATATATTCGGAAGATAGTTCTCCTTCATGGTGTGCCCGTGTCTATCATTTCTGATTGGGGTACGCAGTTTACTTTGCACTTTTGGAGGGCAGTTCAGTGTGAGTTAGGTACCCAAGTGGAGTTGAATACAACATTTCACCCTCAGACTGATGGGCAGTCCGAGCGTACTATTCAAATTTTAGAAGATATGCTCTGCACTTGTGTTATTGACTTTGGGGGTTCTTGGGATCAGTTCTTGCCGTAGGAGGAGTTTGCCCATAATAATAGTTATCAGTCGAGCATTCAGATGGCTCCTTCCAAGGCGTTATATGGTAGACGGTGTAGATCGTCAATTTGATGGTTTGAGCCGGAAAAGGCTCGGTTATTGGTTACAAACTTAGTTCAGGAGGCCTTAGATAAGGTCAAGATTATTCAGGAGAGACTTTGTGCAGCTTAGTCTAGGAAAAAGAGTTATGTCGATCGAAAGGTCCGTGATGTGGCATCCATGATTGGAGAGCGAGTATTGCTTTGTGTGTCGCCCATGAAGGGTGTTATGAGATTTTTGAAGAAGGGTAAATTGAGCCCTAGGTACATCGGGCCGCTTGAGATTCTTGATAAGGTGGGGGAGGTAGCTTATAGACTTGCGTTGCCTCCAGGGTTATCCTCATTTCATCAGGTATTCCATGTGTCGATGCTCCGGAAATATCACGGTGACCCGCCCCACGTGTTAGATTTCAGCTCTGTCCAGGTTGACAAAGACTTGACTTATGAGGAAGAGCTGGAAGCCATTTTAGACCGGCAGGTTCGTTAGTTGAGATCTAAGAGTTATCCTTCAGTTCGAGTGTAGTGGAGAGGCCAGCCCATTGAGGCAGCTACCTGGGAGTCCGAGTCGGACATGCAGAGTAGATACCCACACTTGTTTGCTAATTTAGGTAAATTTCTATGTCCGTTTGAGGACGAACGTGTGTCTTAGAGGTGGAGATTGTGATGACCCAAGGGGTTATTTTATAAACTTAGACTCCGTTCCATGCTAAATAGCCATAAAAAGACTAAAATTAAATACCTCAATTTGCGTGCACAGTCCGGGTGTGAAACCGAAAAGATTTTATGTGGAAATATGAGAAATTGTGATTTTTAGAATTTAAATTTGATAAAAGTTGACTTTGGTCAACATTTTGAGTAAACGGACCCAGATCCGTGTTCAAACGATCCCGTGAGGTCCGTAGTAAAATATGGGACTTGGGCGTATGCCCGTAAATGAACTCTAAAGTCCCAAGCCTCAGAAATCAATTTTTGAAAGAAATTGTTTCGCTGAAATGTTTATGAATTAATGAAAAGAAATATTGTTTGAAACCATTGTTATCGGGCCCGTATTTTGGTTCCGGAGCCCGGACAGATTTATTATGATATTGAAAGGATAACTGTGAAATTTTGTGAAAAACGGATTCGTTTGATGTGATTCGGACATCCGGTTGAGAAATTATGAACTTTAAGTGTTCTTGTTGAAAATGATGAGTTTTGAGGTTTAATTCATAGCTTTACATGTTATTTTCATGATTTGATCGCACGAGCAAGTCCGTATGATGATTTTAACCTTACGTGCATGTTTTACTTAGAGCCCCGAGGGCTCGGGTGAGTTTCGGATAGGCCACGAGATGTTTTTACACTTGAAAGATTGTTGGTTTTCTTTGCTGTCAGTGCACTGGTATTTTGTTCTATGCGAACGCACCCCCTCCCCCCAGTGCGAACGCATAAAGTAAAATAGGGGGAGGTCATTTTTGTTCTAGGCGAACGCACCCCCCAGTGCGAACGCATAGAGTAAAATAAGGAGAGGTCATTTTTTTTCTATGCGAACGCACCCCACCAATGCGAATGCACAAGGTAAAATAGGGGGAGGTAATTTGTTTTCTATGCGAACGCACCCCACCAGTGCGAACACATAGAGTAAAATAGGGGGAGGTAATTTTTGTTCTATGCGAACACACACCCACCTCAGTGCGAACGCATAGAGTAAAATAGGGGGAGATCATTTTTGTTCTATGCGAATGCACCCCCCCCCCAGTGCGAACGCATAGAGTAAAATAGGGGGAGATCATTTTTGTTCTATGCGAATGCCCCCCCCCCCCAGTGCGAACGCATAGAGTAAAATAGGGGGAGGTCATTTTTGTTCTATGCGAACACAGCCTCCAAGTGCGAACGCATAGGTCGCCTGTCCAGCTAATATAAATACCTTATAAAAACCGGGCAGACCTTCTTCTTCACCAGAATTTCGAGGTTTTAAGCCCTAAAAGCGATTTTCTTCAACAATATTTATCCCCAACTCATAGGTAATCAATTCCAAACTTTGTTCTTTCAATTCCTTACTGTTTTTCATCACCTTTAAAGCAAAACCACAGAATTTTCATGGTAAAAATAGAGGATTTGGGTAGAATTAGGAAATTTTATAAAAATCAAATTTTTACATCGAATTAAGGTCGGATTTCAAAACTAATAGTATATTTTGGTTCGTGGGTGAATGGGTAAACATAATTTTGTCCGAACCCCGAGTTTAGACCCAGCAGGCCCGGGGTCGGGTTTTCACTTTTTTTTAGAAAACTTAGGAAAAATTGTATTTTTCAATAAAGTTAGTTCCGTTAGCATTATTTAAGATATTAAGTTAATTGTGATTAGATTCGATCAAGTTAGAGGTGAATTCAAAAGGAAAAGCAATAATTGAGCAGTGAGTGGCCTCCGAAATTGAGGTAAGTGATTGGTTTAACTTTGACTTGAGGGAATAGGACTCTCAACTTGTTTGCTATGTGAAATGCATGGGTGTGGTGTATAGGTGAGGTGACGAGTATCTATGCACCACCCAAATTGTTTGTTGAACATGATCCCTTCCCCGTCCCCAACTTAATTGATTATTGTCTTAATTGATATATGTTCATTATTGTTTCTATGACTATTTGGCCTTATTATTTTGTTGTTAGATATTATTTTGGCTATTTTGGAAAGAGTATTGGTTATTTGAGTTGTTTTACTTGTGGGATAAAACGGTTGAGAGGTTTGTGGATTGTGACACCAGAACAATTACCTTATTTCTTTCAGCCCATTATTTGTAGTATTCTTTCGTAGTTCGTGGATTGTGACACCATACCCTGGGGTAGTCTTAGAGTTATTTATATACTTAGTTTGTGGTTCGTTTTAATTAAGTGCTTATGATTTTATATTTGGAGTATTTCATTGGAAATCATTTAAATTAATTTTACTTTAAATTCATTTACTTATGCTTAAGTAATTAATTAAGGAAATTATTTAGTCGCCTTCTAACATTGGCTTGCCTAGCAAGTGTGGTGTTAGGCGTCATCACGGTCCTTAAGGTTGGGAATTGGGTCGTGACAGAAGCGAGTTTGGGTGAACGAGAGTTAGGGTTTGGTTAATTAAAATAGGGAGAGGGGATGTGGGTCGTTTATCTTCAAAGATCAACGGCTGGGATTTAAAGATGACTGGGGCGGGTTGTAATAGACGGGTACCGGAAGGGTTTAGGGGGTTGGGTTAATTGATTTAGGCTGGGTATTTTGGGCTGGTGTGTTGGGCGTAGGAGTTTAAGTAGCTGGGCTGGGGTGGTCCAAAAATAATTAAGAAAAAGGCTAGATTATAAATACCTAATTAAATTAGTAAATAATTTGTAAAAGATAATAAATAAATTATAAATATATCATTTGTGCATAAAAACAAATAAAAATAGTTATTTAACACTGTTAAAGTATAAAAATATTATTTTGACACAAATAAAGTAATTATAAGTGCATATCGGCTATTATTACAAAAATGTACAATTTTAGCTTTTAAAATGCAAATATAATAATGTTGAATATGCTAAAAATATTTAAACCTGATATGGATGTAAATGATGAAATTAATTGATAAAATTACATAGAAATTATTTTTGATGTAATTAATAATTATTTATATAATAAATGCAAGAATAAATTTGTAAAAAGCCTTTAAAAATTATAAAAACTTATGGAAAATTCTTGTATATGTTTCTAAATCAAGTGATGGTGCATGTGCACTATTTTGAAGGTATATATATCTATATATATATGAGAAATATGTGGGAATATTTGGTTATCAACAACTGTCCCTCTTTTTCCGGGAAGGATGAAAGAGTTGTCGGGTAAAGAAATGATGATCGATTTTGACCGAATAGGGTAATTTGAAAGATATAGGCCGCACTATGGCTTCTGAGCTGCCTACATATTCCTGGTTTTACAGGAATCAGGTCGTGTGTAGTTCTGGAGAAAACAACGGAGTAAGCCGATGGAGTCGTTGTAAGAACGGACAAGCTGTTCCAAATTGGATTAATTGGGGTTTGAGAGAGTTATGGGTAAATGATATTGGGTAACGGATGATGAACGGTCATGTTTGAAATAATTTGAAAGATGTGAATGTTGGATGGAAATATGAGCGGGATTGCTCCAGTTAGGATGATTACTTACCAAATCACTTGCAAATTTTAAAAATACAACTGCACGAAAATGGTAATCAGGTCGAGCGTAGTCCACATACATCATATGAAGAAGAATAAATAGTTTACACATAGTATCTTTTGACTGCATCTGAATTTATAGGCTTAGGCCATATTTCTCCATCCATTTCTGCGGGTATGAGTGCTCCTCATGTCAATACTTTGTGAACCATTTATGGACCTTGCCAATTAGGTGAGAATTTCCCTTTCGCTTCATCTTGATGTGGAAATATCCGTTTCAACGCCAGTTGACCCAGTGTGAAATGTCTTGGTTTGACCCTTTTGTTGAAAGCTCGGGACATTCTATTCTGATAAAACTGACCAAGACATACTCCATTCATCCTTTTTACATATATGAGGTCTAATTTCTCATAGCGACTTCTTATCCATTCCATGTCACTGAGTATGACTTCTTGTATAATTCTCAAAGAAGGAATGACAACTTCAGTACCATAAACCAACAAATAGGGAGTTTCCCCAGCTGATGTTCGGACAGTGGTACAGTATCCTAGTAGGGAAAATTGTATTTTCTTGTGCCATTACTTGTGATTCCCTACCATTTTCCTTAGTATCTTCTTGATGTTCTTGTTGGCAGCTTCGACGACTCCGTTCATTTGAGGCCTGTATGCTGTGGAATTTTTGTGCTTGATTTTGAAAGTTTCACACATGGATTTCATTAGATCACTGTTGAGATTGGCGGCATTTTCAGTGATGATGGACTTTGGAACCCCAATTCGACAAGCAATACGATCTCAGACAAAATCTACGACCACTTTCTTGGTTACAGCTCTGTAGGACGCAACTTCAACCCATTTGGTGAAGTAATAGATAGCAATTAAAATTAACATGTGCCCGTTTTAAGTAGTGGGTTCGATTGGACCAATGACATCCATTTCCCAGGAAGAAAAAGGCCAAGGTGCGCTTGTTGCATTGAGTTCGTTTGGAGGCACCTGTATCATGTCTTCATGTATCTGGCATTTGTGGCATTTGTGGACATACCGTATACAATCCGTGTAGATAGTCATAAAAAAGTAACCAGCCTTGAGTATCTTCTTGGCTAAGACAAAGTCATTCATATGTGGGCCGAAGGTTCCGACATGTATTTCCTCGAGCAATTTGGAAGCCTCTTTGGCGTCAACACACCTCAACAGTCCTAGATCGAGAGTTCTTCTATGCAAAATTCCTCCGCTTTGGAAGAACTGATTGGACAACCTCCTGAGTGTGCATTTCTGAGTGTGGTTCTCCTGCTCCGGGTATTCTCCTTTAGCCAAATATTACTTAATGTTCTGGAACCATGGATTTTTATCTGTCTCTTCTTCGCCATGAGCATAGTATGCCTGTGATGACCCAAAAAGGGGTCATCTTATGTAAATCTAATTGTAACTGTGTTGCGAGGCCCCGAAAGCCTCCGTTGATCTCACCTCGATGTGCGTGCGCATCCCGGGCGCATAGCCGGGAAGCCTTTGTGTAAAAACTTGATTAAGAGTTGAATTTATGATAATTAATTTAATATAGTTGACTTTGGTCATCATTTTTGGTAAACGGAACCGGATCTGTGATCTGATGGTCCCGCAAGGTCCGTAGGAAACTATGGGACTTGGGCGTATGCCCGGAATCGAATTCCGAGGACCCAAGTCCGATAAATGAATTTTTAAAGAAAATTGTTTTATGAAAATATTAAAGGCTTATGAAAATGAACCTTGATGTGAAACCTGTGCCGTCGGGACCGTATTATGGTTTCGGAGCCCAGAACAGGTTCAATATGTGTTATTTAAGTTATCTGTTAAATTTGGTAAGAAACAGACTTGATTTGACGGGTTTCAGATCAAAATGGGAAATTAGAGCTAATGAAGTTTTGAGGATTTTCATAGAATTTGAAATCTGGCTTGAAATGTGATTTTATGTTATAGATGTGCGAATGAAATTCCGAGACCGGGAATAGTTCCGTTATGTCATTTATGACTTGTCTGCAATATTTTAATTCATTCCGAGTAGTATAGGCCGGTTGGGCGCATTGAAGTGAATTCTAGAATTTCTTAAGTTCTTAAGTTGATTCAATTTGGTTTGGGGGTTGAATTTTGAGTTTCATTGTTGTTTTTCATGTTCTGGAAGTTCGAGCGAGTCCGTATCATGAATACAGACTTGCCGGCGCTTTTGGATGGGGTCCCGAGGGGCTCGGGTGAGTTTTGGACCCCCGGGAGCTAAGTTGGAAAAACCAGATTTTTGCTGTCTGGTTTCCTTCTCTGCGATCGCAGAAGGTGGGTCGCGATCGCAGAGAAGGATTTGGGCTGGGCTGGGCTGCTGATTGTTCTTCGTGATCGCAGCTTCCTCTTCGCGATCGCGGAAGGCCGGACTCCATGCCTTCGCGATCGCAGCCCTATGGTCGCGATCGCATAATGCCAAGCCAGGGCCAGGCACAGTTACTCTTCACGATCGCAGAGGTCTGGCAAGTTGGCCTTCGCGATCGCAGGGCCCTTTTCGCGATCGCAGTTAAGGAATCCCTAGGCAATTTTATTTAATACGGGACTTAGCATATTTTCTCCATTTTCATCTTCCTCCTCAAGGTCTTAGAGAGGTCTTCAAGGAACCTTCCACCACTGTTATTGAGGTAAGTAAATTCCATAGTTTTACTAGTTTCAAACATTAATCCTAGTTAAATTCCCTACTAAATTATCTAAAATCATAGAATTAGGTAGTAATTTTAGGGTTCTTGAGGATTTTATGATGTTTCCATTTTAGGCCATGAATTCAAGTAGAAATCACACATTAATGATCCTTAGGCTATGGGTGAGTGATACCTTCGAGAATTTTCGGAATTTGATCATGAGGGACCGGGGTTGGAATTTGGGAATTCTTTAAGAATAGCGATTTTATTAAATAAGTAGGATAACTTCCCGCTTTGTGCATGCATTGATATTATTGTATACCTTTTGGCTAGTTGCGAGTTCTTGGGTGTAGAGTTTGGAGTTTCCGGCGCAATTGTGGTCCGAGGGGTAGATTCGACACGAGGTGAGTCTCCTTTCTAACCTTGTAAGAGGGAATTGTCCCCATAGGTGATGTATATGCTATGTGTAAATTGTTTGGGGGTTACGTACGCGCCAAGTGGCGAGAGTCCGTACGTAGCGGCTATTATTGTTATGTCCGGGTAGTTAGGCCCACATCATGCCTTGTATGCTTTCTCGTAATGCCTTATATGCTTTCTCGTAATGCCTGATATGTTTTCCTTGTAATGCTTTATATTATTTATTGTGACGCCATATATACTATGAGATTATGTTTTGTATAGTGTTGTTCCTCTGAGGCTTTATGGAAAATTGTTGAATGGCAAGGAATTTATTATGGAAAGTAACTATTGTAAGATATTGGGATCGAGTCGTACGCCACGGCAGGTTTGAGAGTGATTATGTCTATATGGGATCGGGCCGTACGCCACGGTAGTGTTGAGAAATCATGAAATATATGGGATCGGGCTGTAAAGACCCGTAAAAATTTCTTGCTTACAATAATGCCCGAATAAGTCCTCGAGTTGTTATCTCTGTGGAAATTCTTAAAACGGACCTTGGTTTTTGTAAAAATACCCTGGGATTTGAAAGAACATAATTTTTCCAGAAATTGGGTGTTATGCGACACACTATGCGATCGCATAACGTGTATGCGGACCGCATAATAGTCGCATACACGGGCAGATCACTGCCCAACTGAAGGGGTGTTATTCGACGCACAATGCGATCGAATAACGTGTATGCGGACCGCATAGTGGTCGCATACCCGGGCAGAATGTTTCCAAAATTTGGCCCACCTGGGGGCCATTCTGCTGTCCAAAATGCGAACCGCATGTCAGGAATGCGACCGCATTCCTGACCGCATATTCGACGCGGTCTGTTATTTTTCTGAAATTTTATACCCAACCCCAGTTTCATTTAACCCCCACCCCTTTCATTTTAACAAGTTTTTGAACAAAAATAGAGAGAAGAAAAAGAGAGTTCTTGAGAGAGGAAGTGGCCCTTCCATTAGAGTGATTTTCAAGGTCTCCCAGGCCCGGTATTTCTAGTAATCTCCTTCTTCCCCATTCCAACAGGTAAGGGTTCCCAATCCCTCTTTCTTCTTTTCTATCAATTTCTGATTTTAAACAAGGGGAGGGTTGGCATGAATTGATCCTTGAAAATAGTAACTAAGACCTTGCATGCATGTTTAGAAAAGGTGTTAATTTAGTAAAAGGGAGTGACTTGGGGTAAAACTTCACAAAGATAGGGTTGGTGACCTAATGGGTTCACATAGTGCTTGACAAATTGCTTGAGAGAGAATCCGAATTGCATGCATGACTTCAATTCTGAGTTGAATGTGTTTAATTGTGAACTAGATTGACGATACTAGTCGGTTCAGTGATTTCAAGTAAAAGTTAAAAAAAAAAAGGAAACTCGATTCCAGGTATGTATGACTAATTTTAACCCTTGTAGAGTCTCCCCGTTGGTGTTCGAGCATACGGTATGTGTACTTGCATGAGATTATGTGAATTACTATCTTAGTTGATCGCCACTCTACTGTGTTATTTGAGGTTGTGAACGGTGATTGGGCGTGCCTATCTTATTATGTGCCAAGCTTATAATTGTTTGAAGTTATTGATATGAAACGATGTAAATAAATTGAACGATTATGGAAATACTTTGTACATCGAATTGATACTTGGTGAAAATTCGGGTGCCTTGAGCCCAAGAAAAAAAACTATTAAATGGGAATCTGTGATCCTTGAAGGAAAGGCCCATGTGATGAAATTACAATTTGTTATTGTTGTCGTTGTGATAAGGTTATGGTGACGTTGCTGTGAAATATGAATTGTCAGGCGGGGTAAAGTTGTTGGCACACTATATGTGATCCATTGTTGGATAAAGATTTTCTGTGACCGTGATTATTTGGCTGTTATCAATGATTTTCCTTAATGATGGAAATCTTTGTGATTCGCTCGTTCGTTGTTGTGAACTTATGTTCTTTGCGATGAATGTATTTGTGATCAAATTGGTTGTGTGTGTTCATTGTAAGGTGGGATCGGGTTGTGCGCCGCAACACGGAGCAATAAGGGTGGCAGGGGTAATAAGGGTGAGAGTAGGGGATAAGGGTGGTCGAGGTAATAAGGGTGGCCGAGGTAATAAGGATGGAATGTGATCATTATCACTCTTGAATATGGAGGTGTTACTAATGTCAGGGAAATTTGTGAAACTCTTGATTTGGTTGTTTTGATTTATGTGCAATGTTTTGCTGAATTCTATTAACTGTCTCTTATCTGTGTACTACTTGATTGTACTTGGGGTAAGGTTTGTTCATACATAATAGTACTATTCCACAGTACTAACGTCCCTTTTGCCGGGGGCGCTACATCTTTTATATGGATGTAGGTAGTTCCGCAGCAGGTAGCTCAGCCCGCCAATAGTGGTGCCTCCTCTTCATCTTCTCAGCGGTTGTGGTGAGACCCTTTCCCTCCCGAGGGAGTGTGTGGATTTTATCACCTTCTTTTGCTTCTATTAAAAAGGTCTAGCCAGGGCCTTGTTATCGGCAAGCATATAAACTCAGTAGCATTCGTAGTGGCTCCGTAAACACAATGTGGGTAGTGTATATATGTATTTTTGGGTATTAACAGTACGTACTCGGAACCGTAAACCATGTTGGAAAATTTGTAGGTACGGATATTATGAATGTTTGAACATTAGTTGCTAACATGTTAAAAGAGTGAACAATGGGAACATGTTGTATGATGTAATTTGAAACTAAGATTGGCTAACTCATTTGAATTAATGTATGTTATGTACGCGGGGTAATACGTTGGGCAGGAAGGGCAAACCAGGTTCGCTTGACTGGGATCACCCGGTTAGGCACCGGTCTCGCCCCTCGATTTTGGGGCATGACAAACATGGTATCAGAGCCTAAGGTTTTAAAAAGTGTCCTAGGATGTCTCGGAGCCATGTCCAGTAGAGCCCTTCTTATCGGTGTGTTGTCGACCACATCCATAATTAGGGGGCTGCATGGACATTTAGGAAAATACCCTTCATTTTTATTCTGTATTGTGCAATGGAGCTAAGTGTGAGAATGTCTTTATCTAATTCATGCGCTGTCCTAATTTTTCAGCAATGGCACCGAAGAAGAGAGCTCGACTCGGCCTAGAGGCCAATGCCACACCGAGTGTGGCCACGCATCCGTTATCTGACGGTGCGGGTGAGAGTGATTCCCCGACCTTGAATTTGCCGGACTCTTCCGTGCCAGGCTAGTCTATCCCTATTCCTGCTCCAACGGAGGGTACCGAAATCCCTGCCGCTGATGTTCCTGATCCATCTTCAGTTCCAGCTTCCGGTTCCAGTATTTCTGATGGGGACCTCAGGGGGGCTATTTAGATGTTGACTCAGTTAGTGGTCTCCAAGGCCCAAAGATCTCAGGATGCCCCTGCGCCCTCTAGCGAGCAAAGGGATTATTCAGGTTCTAGGGTCGACCAGTTTCTGCGGTTAGCCCCTCCAGAGTTCACAGGCACCGACCCAGAGGCCTATCCTCAATATTTTAAAGATGAAATGTACAAGACTCTCCGGGTTTTGAAGGCTGCTGAAACTGAGTGAGTTGAGTTGGCTTCCTATCGTCTGAAGGGGGCAGCATATTCGTGGTTTGAAATGTGGGAGAGTTCCGGTGGAGAGAGGAGCCCTCCGACGAGGTGGGTCGAGTTCGTAGATGCCTTTATGGATCATTTCTTGCCTACTGAGACTATGGCAGCCCGTGCTGCAGAGTTTGAGGTCCTTAAACAGGGCTACATGAAGTGTGTGGGAGTACCATATGGAGTTTGTGCGCTTTTCAAAGTATGCCACCCACATGATGCCGACTATGGAGGCCATAGTTCGTCGGTTTGTTCAGGGCCTTAGTCCCTTGGTTGTCAATGAGGCTGCTACAGCTGCTTTGCATTCGGATATGAACTACGGGAAGATTGTGGGTTTTGCCCAGGCTACAAAGGCGCGAAAATTGAAGATAAGGTCAGATAGAGAGAGTAGTGGTAGAGCCCGGTCAGCGGGCAATCCTGGGAGCTCAGTTGGAGGGGGGAGATCAGCCTTTGGGAGAGGGTCATCAGGACTACTTCAGTCCTATGCTCAGTCCTCAGCCAGTGCGCCGCTATCAGGGCGCAGTTATCAGCAGGGAGGTCGCTTGGGGCCTGGTTCAGATGACAGGGGGTTCCACCAGTCCGGTCGTTCTGGTGGGGGGTATCAGCAGCAGCGGAGGGCCCCATGCCCTAAGTGTAGGAGGCCCCATTCTGGGCCATGTTACTTGGATATGCCGGTATGCTTCAGATGCGGAGAGAGAGGTCACACCCAGTGGAATTGTCGTGTGCCCAGTCAGGGCACGGGCGGAAGCACTTCTCAGCCGTCCGGTTCTTCAGTCGCTGCATCTTCAGCAAGCCCTCTAGCTCCAGCAGGGCGCGCTGTAGCTAGGGGTAGAGCACGGGGTCAAGGGGGACCCAGTCGATTCTATGCCTTGAGTGGTCGCCAGAGTGCGAAGGCTTCTCCAGATGTTGTCACAAGTATTCTGTCTGTACAAACGATTAATTTTTATGCTCTTATTGACCCGAGATCCTCTTTGTCATATGTTACTCCATTTATTGCTTCGAGTTTCGGGATAAAACCCGAACAACTTCTTGAGATGTTCTCAGTGTCGACTCCAGTTGGTGATTCCATTATGGCCGCACGATTCTACAGGAATTGTGTTGTCACAGTGTGTGGTCGAGATACCACGGCCGATCTCATTGAATTAAAAATGGTAGATTTTGATGTTATCATGGGAATGGATTGGCTTTACTCGTGCTTTGCTAAACTCGATTGCCGAACCAGAATTATGAGGCTCGAATTTCCTATCGAGCCCGTCATTGAATGGAAAGGGAATGATGTCGTGCCAAGGGGTAGGTTTATTTCCTATCTCAAGGCCACCAATATGATCAGGAAGGGATGCATTTATCATTTGGTCCGGGTTGCGGACACCGCTTTAGAGGTGCTAGCTCCCAAGTCTGTGCCGGTCGTGAATGAGTTTCTGGGAGTGTTTCCGGATAAGTTACCTGGGATTCCGCCAGATAGAGAGATTGATTTTGGGATTGACATATTGCAAGATACGCAACCAATATCTATTCCACCGTACATAATGGCGCTCGCAGAATTGAGAGAGTTAAAGGAGCAATTGAAGGATCTATTAGAAAAAGGTTTCATTCGGCCAAGTGTGTCGCCTTGGGGCGCACCGGTTCTTTTTGTCAGAAAGAAAGATGGGTCGCTTCGAATGTGTATTGATTATCGGCAACTCAACAAGGTCACCATGAAGAATAAATATCCACTGCCTCGGATAGATGATTTGTTCGATCAGTTGCAAGGTGCTAGGTTCTTCTCAAAGATCGAT
>ML300436.1:29543-61372 GCA_005239495.1 Nicotiana undulata
GATATTCCTAAGACCGCCTTCAGGACTCGTTATGGTCATTTTGAATTTTTGGTAATGTCCTTCGGGCTGACCAATGCTCCAGCAGCTTTTATGGATCTTATGAATCGGATTTTCAAGCCATTTCTAGACTCCTTCGTGATTGTTTTTATTGATGACATCCTTGTCTACTCGCGAAGTCGGGAAGATCATGTTAGTCACCTTAGAGCAGTTATGCAGACTCTTCAACAACACCGCCTGTATGCTAAACTTTCGAAACGTGAGTTTTGGCTAAAATCAGTTGCGTTTTTGGGTCATATGGTCTCTAGGGAAGGAATTCAAGTTGATCCCCAAAAGATTGCAGCAGTGAAAGATTGGCCTAGACCAACGACCCCGACAGAGATTCGTAGCTTCTTGGGTCTAGCTGGGTATTATCGGAGATTTGTGGAGGGATTCTCTACTCTCGCCTCCCCATTGACTAAACTGACGCAGAAAGTAGTTATGTTTCAGTGGCCCGATGCTTGTGAAAAGAGTTTTCAAGAATTGAAGTCAAGATTGACTTCAGCACCGGTGTTAACTTTGCCAGAAGTTTCGGAGGGATTCGTGGTTTATTGTGATGCGTCGAGAGTTGGTTTGGGGTGTGTGTTGATGCACCGTGGTAAAGTTATAGCATATGCTTCAAGACAGCTCAAGAGTCACGAGAAGAATTATCCGACGCATGATTTGGAGCTCGCAGCAGTTGTGTTTGCATTGAAAATATGGCAACACTATCTTTATGGGCTCCATGTGGACGTGTTCACGGACCACAAGAGCCTTCAGTACCTATTCAAATAGAAGGAGCTGAATTAAAGGCAGTGAAGGTGTTAGAATTGCTCAAAGAGTATGATATGAATATTTTGTACCATCCAAGAAAGGCGAATGTGGTAGCCGACGCTCTAAGTCGAAAATCCATGGGTAGCTTAGCACATTTAGAGGCCGGTTAGAGACCTTTGGCTCGAGAGGTTCATCGGTTGGCCAGTCTTTGGGTCTTTCTTTCAACCTCAGATAAGGGGAATTTCGTGGTGAGAATGGAGCGGAGTCTTCGCTTGTAACGGAAGTCAAGGAAAAGCAATTCAGATACCCAACATTAGCACTATTGAGGGAAGCAATTTTAAAACACGAGACTTCAGCGTTTTCACTTGGCAAAGATGACGGTGTCTTGCGATGTCAGGGGAGAATGTGTGTACATATGTAGATGATCTACGGAGAGGGTAATGGCAGAAGCCCATAACTCCAGGAATTTTATTCACCCAGGTTCCAAGAAAATGTATCACGATCTCAAGGAGATTTATTGGTGGAATGGCATGAAGAGGAGTGTAGCGGACTTGGTGTATAGGTGTTTGAATTGTCAGCAGGTGAAGGCCAAGAATCATAGGCCCGATGGGCTGACTCAGCTTATGGATATACCGATGTGGAAATGGGAGATGATCAACATGGACTTCGTGGTAGGGTTACCTCGCACTCAGCGCAAGTTCGACTCAATTTGGGTGATAGTGGATCGACTCACGAAATCAGCTCACTTCTTGCCAGTTAAGTCCACCGATACTGCGGAACAGTACGCTCAGTTGTATATCAAGGAAATAGTCAGGCTTCATGGCACTCAAGTTTCTATTATCTCGGATCGAGGGGCTCAGTTCACAACTAACTTTTGGAGGAAATTTCAGCAAGGTCTGGGTACTCAGGTAAATCTCAGCACAACTTTCCACCCACAGACGGACGGTCAGGCGGAGCGGACTATTCAGACGCTTGAGGATATATTGCGATCTTGTATTTTGGATTTCAAGGGTAGCTGGGATGATCACTTTCCTCTTATAGAGTTTGCTTACAATAACAACTTCCATGCTAGTATTCAGATGGCCCCATTTGAAGCATTGTACGGGAGGAGATATAGATCTCTGATCCGATGGTTTGAGGTTGGTGAGGCAGAATTGATAGGGCCAGATCTTGTACACCAAACCATGGAAAAATTTAGAGTCATTCAGGAAAGGATGAAAACTGCTTAGAGTCGTCAGAAATCATATGCAGATGTTCGTCGTAGGAATTTAGAGTTTCAAGTAGATGATTGGGTATTCTTGAAGGTATCTCCCATGAAGGGAGTCATGCGGTTCGGAAAGAAAGGAAAATTGAGCCCAAGGTGTGCCGGGCTGTATCGGATCGCTCAGCGGATAGGACAAGTCGCGTATAGGCTGGAATTGCCCCCTAAAATTTCATTAGTGCATCCAGTATTCCACGTGTCTATGTTGCAGAAGGTAATTGGAGATCCTTCCGCCATTGTACCAGTTGAGACCATTGAGGTTAGTAAAGACTTGTCGTATGAAGAAGTTCCGGTTGCCATTCTCGATAGGCAGATCCGTAGGTTGAGAAACAAAGACATTGCTTCTGTTAAAGTGATGTGGCGGAGTCAACGAGTCGAGGAGGCCACGTGGGAAACAGAGAAAGAGATGAAAGAGAAATACCCCCATCTGTTTGAGCAACTGTAGTAATGATCGTGCAAATTATGGTTTAAGGGCAATTTGATGTTGTATCCAGACTCGTGCCAAGACACCCTATTTTTCTTTCCTCTCCTAACTGCCCTATTGTGTTAACTTTCCAATGCGTGCTAAAACTATATACAAAGTTGTTAACTAGGTGGTGTGCCACCTTCAAAGCAAATAAACAGTTTGTGAAACAAATGCGGTAAGTAAGTAATTAATAATAGTGTAGATTTGTAAATGGTAAGTAAGTAAAAATTTGTCTATGATCTATTGAGGTGATTGAACTGTATGGGGCACACTGAAGTGGCCCAAAGCTATGTGCAAATTATATGTCACCAATTGGATCTAATGCTAAATTGTGATGAAAAGAGGATGAACCATCTGTATTTGTTAAGGTAACTGAATATGTGCGAGTATAGAGGTGATGAATAGTATGCCAGTTGTAGGGATAACAAAATGTGTGTAATGGTGCTTGGAAATGTGTTTCCAGGGCTCTCTGACAGGTAGATAAGCCTAGTTACAAGGGAACCTCTTGCGAAAATTTCTTAAAATACTAGAGTTAGTGTAAATTGGGAAGTTTGCATATCATGTTTTCAAAAACCAAATGATTTCCAAAATCCTCATTCGAGGACGAATGATTTTTAAGGGGGGGAGAATGTAAAGACCCGTAAAAATTTCTTGCTTAAAATAATGCCCGAATAAGTCCCCCATTTGTTATCTCTGTGAAAATTCTTAAAACGGACCTTGGTTTTTGTAAAAATACCCCGGGATTTGAAAGAACTTAATTTTTTCAGAAATTGGGTGTTATGCGACGCACTATGCGATCGCATAACGTGTATGCGAACCGCATAGTGGTCGGATACACGGGTAGATCACTGCCCAACTGAAGGAGTGTTATGCGACGCACAATGCAATCGCATAACNTCATTCCCTCTTTCTTTTTTTCTATAAATTTCTGATTAAACAAGGGGAGGGTTGGCATGAATTGATCCTTGAAAATAGTAACTAAGACTTTGCATGCATGTTTAGAAATGGTGTTAATTTAGTAAAAGGGAGTGACTTGGGGTAAAACTTCACAAAGATAGGGTTGGTGACCTAATGGGTTCACATAGTGCTTGACAAATTGCTTGAGAGAGAATCCGAATTGCATGCATGACTTCAATTCTGAGTTGAATGTGTTTAATTGTGAATTAGATTGACGATACTAGTCGGTTCGGTGATTTTAAGTAAAAGTTGAAAAAAAAAAAGGAAACTCGATTCCAGGTATGTATGGCTAATTTTAACCATTGTAGAGTCTCCCCGTTGGTGTTCGAGCATATGGTATGTGTACTTGCATGAGTTTATGTGAATTAATATCTTTGTTGATCGCCACTCTACTGTGTTATTTGAGGTTGTGAACGGTGATTGGGCGTGCCCATCTTATTATGTGCCAGCTTATAATTGTTTGAAGTTATTGATAGGAAACGATGTAAATAAGTTGAATGATTATGGCAATACTTTGTACATTGAATTGATACTTTGTGAAAATTCGGGTGCCTTGAGCCCAAACAAATAAACTGTTAAATGGGAATTTGTGATCCTTGAAGGAAAGGCCCATGTGATGAAATTGTTTGTTGTTTTTGCCGTTGTGATAAGGTTATGGTGACGTTGCTATGAAATATGAATTGTCAGGCGGGGTAAAGTTGTTGGCACACTATATGTGATCCATTGTTGGATAAAGATTTTCTGTGACCGTGATTATTTGGCTTTTATGAATGGTTTTCCTTGATGATGGGAATCTTTGTGATTTGCTCGTTGGTTGTTGTGAAATTATGTTCTTTGTCATGAAAGTCTTTGTGATCAAATTGGTGGTGTGTGTTCATTGTCAGGTGGGATCGGGTTGCGCGCCGCAACACAGTGCAATAAGGGTGGCAGGGGTAATAGGGTGAGAGCAGGGGATAAGGGTGGCCGAGGTACTAAGGATGGAATGTGATCATTATCACTCTTGAAAATGGAGGTGTTACTAATGTCAGGGAAATTTGTGAAACTCTTGATTTGGTTGTTTTGATTTATGTGCAATGTTTTGCTGAATTCTATTAACTGTCTGTTATCTGTGTACTACTTGATTGTACTTGGGGTAAGGTTTGTTCATACATACTAGTACTATTCCACAGTACTAACGTCTCTTTTGCCGGGGGAGCTACATCTTTTATATGGATGTAGGTGGTTCCGCAGCAGGTAGCTCAGCCCGCCAATAGTGGCGTCTCCTCTTCATCTTCTCAGCGGTTGTGGTGAGCCCCTTTCCTTCCCGGGGCCGTGTGTGGATTTTATCACATTCTTTTGCTTATATTAAAAAGGTCTAGTCGTGGCCTTGTTACCGGCAAGCATATAAACTCACTAGCATTCGTAGAGGCTCCGTAGACACAATGTGGGTAGTGTATATATGTATTTTTGGGTATTAACAGTACGTACTCGGAACCGTAAACCATGTTGGAAATTTTGTAGGTACGGATATTATGTATGTTTGAACATTAGTTGCTAACATGTTAAAAGAGTGAACAATGGGAACATGCTGTATGATGTTATTTGAAACTAAGATTGGCTAACTCATTTGAATTAATGTATGTTATGTAATACATTGTGCCGGAAGGGCAAACCAGGTTCGCTTGACTGGGATCACCCGGTTAGGCACCGGTCTCGCCCCTCAATTTTGGGGGGTCACACGGGCCGTACGCCATGGCAGTGTTGAGAAACTATGAAATATATGGGATCGGGCCGTACGCCACGACAGTGTTGAGGAATTGTGAAATATATGGGATCGAGTCGTACGCCACAACAGTGTTGAGGAATATTTGAAATATATGAGATCAGGCTGTACGCCACGGCAGTGTTGAGGAATATTTGAAATATATGGGATCGGGCCGTACGCCACGACAGTGTTGAGGAATATTTGAAATATGTGGGATCAGGTCGTACGACACTACAATGTTGAGGAATAATTGTGATATACACATGGGATCAAACCGTACGCCATGGCGAGTTTAGTAGGTACCTTATGAGAGTGGGCCGTATGCCACGGCGGATCTAAGAATTTGTTATTATTGTTTCGTTCGGTGGTCTTACCCTTGAAAGTGCTTTATGCTTTAGTTCAGCAATTGTTTGGATTTTTGCTCTTGATATATATACTTGTTGCTTATTTCCCTGACCTGCCTACTGTATTTCATTATATTCTATCATATGTTATTACTGTTGGACCTTAGTGAGTATCGAGTCGACCTTTCGTCACTACTTCTTCGAGTTTAGGCGGGATACTCACTGGGTACATATTAATTTAATATGTACTCATGCTGCACTTTTTTTTCTTTTCTGTACTTGACTGTACAGGTCCGGAGGCTGGTCGTCTAATTATAAGGCCGATGCTAGATATTGATAGCGTGGTCATACTTCACGGTGAGTTGTTTTCCCGGCTACTTCCTAGCAGCACCCTGGAGTTCTTTTGTTATATTCTTTGTCCATTTCATTCAGACTGAGACTCTGTATATATTGTAGTCATTGTATGTTTAATAGTTTCCAATGACACTCATGACACTAGTTCCTGGCACAAACGCATGGTGTATATATATTTTGGATTTGGGTTGTACAGTCATGCATATACTTTATTTCCATGTCAAGCTATCATCATGTTTAACTGTTTAAAATTTTTAAATGTTGACTTGTTTAATTAGATGGGAAGGGTAACACTTAGTGTAATTTTTGTTGGCTTGCCTAACTCCATCGTTGGGCGCCATCACGACCCAGATTAGGATTCTGGGTCGTGACAACATGGTATTAGAGCCCTAGGTTCACGTAAGTCTCACGAGTCACGGGCAGGCCCAGTAGAGTCTTGCGGATCGGTACGGAGACGTATGTACTTATCTTCAGGCGGCTATGGGGTGTTAGGAAACTTTCCTTTATTCATATCCTGTCGTGCAATCTAGGATGTACTCAAACTTATTCTTCTATTCTCTCACAGATGGTAAGGACGCGTGCATCCAATGTTCCTTGTCCGGGAGAGGCCGCTGCCCCGGCTGCCCAAGGTCAGGGTAGAGGCATGGGTAGAGCACCTGCTCGAGGCAGGGGACAAGGGCGTCCCCGAGCTACACCAGTGGCACCACCAGAGGACCCTATTATGTAGGAGCAAGATGAGGTGCCTCCAATAGCACATGCTCCAGTGGATTTCATGACGGGGCAAGGCTTCCAGGAGGTCATGGGCCGTATGTTGAGATTCATGGACACTATGTCTCAGGATGGTTTATTTCCAGCCGACCCTACTACTTATCAGGCGGGAGGGGGAGTCCAGACTCCTACCGCTCAGGCCACAGGTTAGGCAGCAGCATCACGTCATACCCCGGGCAAACCGCCCGTGGGAGGGGTTCAGCCCGTAGTAGCAGCCCTAGAGCCCAGGCCAGTTGTAGAGGGTGACCAGTAGAAGATGTTGGATAGATGGACCCGACTTCGCCCTCCAGTCTTCGGGGGTGAGCGGGGACAAACTACACAACATGAGGATTTTGGAGTCCATGGAGTGGATTTCACCACATTTCAGTTAGAGGGCAGAGCTCGTAGGTGGTGGCAGTCATATATTCTCAGCAGGCCAACAGATTCTCTTCCTGTCACTTGGGATCACTTCGCTCAGCTATTTCTTGACAGATACATTCCACCTTCTGAAAGGGAGGAGCTACGGGGTTAGTTTGAGCGACTATAGCAGGGGCAGATGTTAGTGACCGATTATGAGCCTAGATTTTCCCAGTTATCTCGCCATGCCCTTATGATATTTCCCACTGATGCCGAGAGGGTGCAGCGGTTTGTTGTAGGCTTGCATCCAGGTATAAGGGCCTCCATGGCCCGAGAGGTGGAGATGGGTACCCCTACCAGCTTGTAGTCAAAATAATTCGACCGATGGAGGGGTATCGATTGAGGAGAAGGGAACAGGGTCAATAGGGTCAGCGGGAAAAGAGCGCCAGGTTCTCAGGAGAATTCAGGGATGTTTCAGCTAGAATCAGGGGTCAGTTCGGGGGTGGTCAGCCCAGCAGACCTTCATATTCAGCACCCTCACTACCCCCTCGAGGTGGTTCAATGAGGCCTCAATTCGGCGCTATGCTAGAGCGTTCCTATCATCCTCCAGCCACCCAGGGTGTACCCAGCAGTTATTCCAGTCATCAGAGATCCTCTAGTTCCTATTTCAGTGCCTTACTAGAAGGTTCACACCGCCCTCCGGCTATTTAGGGTTCCTCCTCTTTCGGGCAGCGGGCTGTAGCACCAAGAGGTTGTTTCGAGTGTGCGGTACCGGGTCATACGTGGAGGTATTGCCCTAGGTATCAGGGTAAGGGAGTGCATCAGAGTTATCAAACAAGGAGTTCAGCACCAGCGGTCTGGCCACCTCGAGGTGGAGGACAGGTCGGTAGGGGTCGTCCTAGAGGGGGAGGCCAACTAGGAGGAGGTCAGTTAGTTCCTGTTCACTCTTGGGGAGTTCAGGCTTCAGGAGCCTCAACCAGATTTTATGCCATTCCGGCCAGATATGTGAAAAGGTGGCCTCAGACGCCGTAATCACAGGTATTGTCTCAGTATGTGGTATGGAGGCTTTGGTACTATTTGATCCAGGATCCACGTATTCATATGTTTATGTACTATTTGCTCATTTTCTGTATATCCCTCGTGAGTCCTTGGGTTCTCCTATATATGTGTCCACTCCTGTGGGCGATTCTGTGGTGGTAGACCGAGTCTACCGGTCTTGTGTGGTTACTTTCTGCGGTTTCGATACTAGAGCAGATCTTTTATTGCTAGATATGATTGATTTTGAGGTTATCCTAGGAATGGATTGGCTATCTCCTTATTATGCTGTGTTAGATTGCCATGCCAAGATAGTCACTTTAGTCATGCCTGAGTCGCCTAGACTAGAGTGGAGAGGTTCTTCAGTTAGTGCCTCCAGCCGGGTCATCTCCTTCATAAAGGCTTGGCATATGGTCGGGAAGGGTTGTTTGGCTTACCTTGCTTATGTGTGGGACACCACCGCCGAGTCTCCTACCATTGATTCAGTGCTTGTTGTTCGAGAGTTTCCGGATGTATTTCCTTCAGATCTTCCAGGCATGCCTCCAGATCGAGATATTGACTTATGTATTGATTTGGCTCCTGATACTCAGCCTATTTCCATTCCCCCGTATCATATGGCTGCTAAGGAGTTGAAAGAGTTAAAGGAAAAACTTGAGGATTTGTTGGCTAAGGGGTTCATCAGGCCGAGTGTGTCACTGTGGGGTGCTCCAGTCCTATTTGTGAAGAAGAAGGATGGGTCTATGCGAATGTGTATTGATTACCGCTAGCTGAATAAGGTTACTATTAAGAATAAGTATCCTCTGCCGCGCATCGATGATTTATTTGACCAGTTCCAGGGTGCTCGTGTGTTTTCCAAGGTTGATTTGAGATCGGGTTATCATCAGCTGAAGATTCGGGCTTCAGATGTTCCGAAGACTACCTTTCGTACCAGATATGGCCATTATGAGTTCCTGGTGATGTCCTTTGGTTTAACTAATGCCCCAGCAGCATTCATGGACTTGATGAATAGGGTATTCAGGCCATATATTGATTCCTTCATCATCGTCTTCATTGGTGACATCTTGATTTATTCGCGAAGCCTGGGTGAGTATGAGCAGCATTTGAAAGTTGTGCTTCAGACCTTCCGAGAGAAGAAGCTATATGCTATGTTCTCCAAGTGCGAGTTCTGGTGAGATTCCATGGCATTTTTTGGGCATGTGGTATCCGGAGAAGGTATCAAGGTTGATCCTCAGAAGATTGAGGCAGTTCAGAGTTGGGCGCGTCCTACTTCAGCTACAGAAATCGGGAGTTTCTTGGGCCTAGCAGGCTATTATTGTCGTTTCGTGGAGGGATTCTCCTCTATTGTAGCCCCACTGACCAGATTGACTCAGAAGAATGCCCCGTTTCTGTGGTCCGACGAGTGTGAGGCGAGCTTTCAGAAGCTCAAGTCAGCTTTGACCTCAGCACCAGTTCTGTCATTGCCTTCCGGTTCTGGGATGTATACTGTGTATTGCGATGCTTCACGCATCGGGTTGGGATGTTTGCTGATGCAGGATGACAGGATTATTGCTTATTCTTTGCGACAGCTGAAGGTTCATGAAAAGAATTATCCTGTACACGACTTAAAGTTAGCAGTGATTGTTCATGCCTTGATGATTTGGCAGCACTATTTGTATGGTGTGTCATGTGAGGTCTACACTGATCACCGTAATTTGTAGCACTTATTCAAGCAGAGGGACCTTAACTTGAGGCAGCGGAGATGGCTTGAGTTATTAAAAGATTATGATCTCACTATTTTGTATCACCCGGGCAAGGCGAATGTAGTAGCAGATGCTTTGAGCAGGAGGGTAGCGAGTATGGTTAGCTTGGCCTACATTGCAGTTGAGGAGAGACCTTTAGCCTTGGACATTGAGTCCTTGGCCAATCGCCTTGTGAGATTGGACCTTTAGGAGCCTCGTCGAGTTTTGGCTCATGTAGTTGCTCAGTCTTCATTGTTGGGGGAGATTAAGGCTCGACAGTTTGATGATTCATGCCTTGCTGAGCTTCAGGATATGGTGGTCCAGGGCAGGACCAAGGGGGTTACTTTGGTCGAGGATGGTGTCTCGAGGCTCCAGGGCCATTTATGTGTTCCTAATATTGATGTCTTGAGGAAAAGAATTTTAGAAGAGGCCCACAGTTCTCGGTATTCTGTTCATCCGGGTGCGACGAAGATGTACCATGATTTGAAGCAGCACTACCAGTGGAGGCAGATGAAGAAAGATATAGTGCAATATGTGGCTAGGTGTCTCTATTGTCAGCAGGTCAAGTACGACCACCAGAGGCCATGAGGCCTGTTTCAGCAGATGCCCATTCCTGAGTTGAAATGGGAGCGCATCACTATGGACTTTGTGGTGGGTTGCCTTGGACTTTGCGGAAGGTTGACACAGTTTGGGTCATTGTTGATAGATTGACCAAATCAGCGCATTTCATTCATGTTGCTACCACTTATACTATAGAGAGGCTGGCCCAGATTTATGTTTGGGAGATAGTCCGGTTGCACGTTGTGCAGGTGTCCATAATATCAGATCGAGGTCCTCAGTTCAGCTCGCACTTCTAGAGAGCATTGCACAGTGAGATGGGCACTCAGATAGATCTCAGCTCAACATTTCACCCTCAGACTGATGGTCAGTCGGAGCGTACAGTTCAGATTTTGGAGAATTTGCTCAGGGCTTGTGTGATCAATTTTGGCGGTCAATGGGACCAGTTCTTGCCTTTGGCAGAGTTTGCATACAATAACAGTTATCAGTCCAGCATCAAGATGGCTTCATTCGAGGCTTTATATGGTCGGCGGTGTCGTTCTCCTATCGGGTGGTTTGAGCCCTGCAAGGCCAATTTATATGGCACGGATCTGGTGAGAGATGCTTTGGATAGGGTGAAGATTATTCAGGAGAGACTCTGCACAGCTCAGTCCAGACAGAAGAGTTACGAGGATCAGCGGACGAGTGATGTAGCATTTATGGAGGGAGATAAGGTTATGTTGAAGATTTCGCCGATGAAGGGCGTTACGAGATTTGGGAAGAAGGGAAAGCTGAGCCCCAGGCTTATATGACCTTTCGAGGTGTTGAGGCGAGTCGGGGAGGTTGCTTATAAGCTCGCTTTACCTCCCGCCTTATTGAGAGTTCATCCGGTATTTCATGTATCCATGCTCCGGAGATATCATGTCGATTTCTCTCACGTGAATGATTTCAGCACTATTCAGTTAGATGAAAAGTTGGGCTTTGAGGAGGAGCCATTTACTATTATTGATAGGCAGAACCGCCAGTTGAAGTCTAAGAGAATTTCTGTCGTAAAGGTCCAGTGGAGGGGCCAACCAGTCGATGAGGCGACTTTGGAGTCCGAGGAGGACATGCGGAGCAGGTATCCACAGCTATTCGGCACTTTAGGTACGATTCTACGCCCGTTCGAGGACGAATGTTTGTTTTAGAGGGGAAGATTGTGATGACCCAAAAAGGGGTCATCTTATGTAAATCTAATTTTGATTGCGTTGCGAGGCCCCGAGAGCCTCCGTTAATCTCACCTCGATGTGCGTGCGTAGCCCGGGCGCGTAGCCAGGAAGCCTTTATGTGAAAACTTGATTAAGAGTTGAATTTATGATAATTAATTGAATAAAGTTGACTTTGGTCAACATTTTTGGTAAACGGTCCCGGAAGGTCCGTGGGAAAATATGGGACTTGGGCGTATGCCCGGAATCAAATTCCGAGGACCCAAGTCCGAGAAATGAATTTTTAAAGAAAATTGTTTTATGAAAATATTAAAGGCTTATGAAAATGAACCTTGATGTGAAACCTATGTTGCTGGGCCCGTATGATGGTTTCAGAGCCCGGAACAGGTTCAATATGTGTTATTTAAGTTATCTATGAAATTTGGTAGGAAACAAACTTGATTTGACGGGTTTCGGATCAAAATGGGAAAATTAGAGTTAATGAAGTTTTGAGGATTTTCATAGAATTTGAAATCTGGCTTGAAATGTGATTTTATGTTATCGAGGTCCGAATGAAATTCCGAGACCGGGAATAGTTCCATTATGTCATTTATGACTTGTCTGCAAAATTTGAAATCATTCAGAGTAGTATAGGCTGGTTCGGCGCATTAAAGTGAATTCTAGAATTTCTTAAGTTCTTAAGTTGATTCAATTTAGTTTGGAGGTTGAATTTTGAGTTTCGTTGTTGTTTTTCATGTTCCGGAAGATCGAGCGAGTCTGTATCATGAATACATACTTGTCGGTGCTTTTGGACAGGGTCCCGAGGGGCTCGGGTGCGATTTGGACCGCTGGGAGCTAAGTTGGAAAAACCAATTTTTTGCTGTCTGGTTTCCTTCTCTACGATCGGAGAAGGTGGGTCGCGATCGCGGAGAAGGATTTGGGCTGGGCTGCTGATTGTTCTTCGCGATCGCAACTTCCTCTTTGCGATCGCGGAAGGCCAGACTCCATGCCTTCGCTATCGCATCCCCATGGTCGCGATCACATAGTGCCAAACGAGGGTCGGGCACAGTTACTCTTCGCGATCGCAGGACCTCTGCCGCGATCGCAAAGTTCTGGCCTGTTGGCCTTCGCGATCGCAGGTCCCTTGTCGCGATCGCAGTTAAGGAATCCCTGGGAAGTTTTATGAAATACGGGACTTAGCATATTTCCTCCATTTTCATCTTCCACCTCAAGTTTTTAGAGAGCTATTCAAGGAACCTTCCACCACTTTTATTGAGGTAAGTAAATTCCATAGTTTTACTAGTTTCAAACATTAATTCCTAGTTAAATTCCCTGCTAAATTATCTAAAATCATAGAATTAGGTAGTAATTTTAGGGTTCTTGAGTATTTTGTGATTTTTCCATTTTAGGCCATGAATTCAAGTAGAAATCACACATTAATGATCCTTAGGCTATGGGTGAGAGATCCCTTCGAGAATTTTCGGAATTTGATCATAAGGGACCGGGGTTGGAATTTTGGAATTCTTCAAGAATAGCGATTTTATTGAATAACTAGGATAACTTCCCGCTTTGTGCATGCATTGATATTATTATATACCTTTGTCTAGTTGCGACTTCTTGGGTGTAGAGTTCGGAGTTTCGGGCGCAATTATGGTCCGAGGGGTAGATTCGACACGAGGTGAGTCTCCTTTCTAACCTTGTAAGAGGGAATTGTCCCCATAGGTGATGTATATGCTATGTGTAAATTGTTTGGGGGCTACGTACGCGCCAAGTGACGAGAGTCCGTACGTAGCGGCTATTATTGTTATGTCCGGGTAGTTAGGCCCACATCATGCCTTGTATGCTTTCTCGTAATGCCTTATATGCTTTTCTCGTAATGCCTGATATGTTTTCCTTGTAATGCTTTATATGATTTATTGTGATGCCATATGTACTATGAGATTATGTTTTGTATAGTGTTGTTCCTCTGAGGCTTTATGGAAAATTGTTGAATGGCAAGGAATTTTTTGTGGAAAGTAAGTATTGTAAGATATTGGGATTGGGCCGTACGCCACGGCAGGTTTGAGAGTCATTATGTCTATATGGGATCGGGCCGTACGCCACGGCAGTGTTGAGAAATTGTGAAATGTATGGGATCAAGCCGTACGCCACGACAGTGTTGAGAAATTGTGAAATATATGGGATCGGGTCGTACGCCACGACAATGTTGAGGAATATTTGAAATATATGGGATCGGGCCGTACGCCACGGCAGTGTTGAGGAATATTTGAAATATATGGGATCGGGTCGTACGCCAAGGCAGTGTTGAGGAATAATTGTGATATACACATGGGATTGAGCCGTACGCCACGGCGAGTTTAGAAGGTACCTTATGAGAGCGGGCCGTACGCCACGGCGGATCTAAGAATTTGTGATTATTGTTTCGTTCGGTGGTCTTACCCTTGAAAGTGCTTTATTGTTTAGTTCAGCAATTGTTTGGATTTCTGCTTTTGATATATATACTTGTTGCTTATTTCCCTGACATGCCTACTGTATTTCATTATATTCTATCATATGTTATTACTGTTGGACCTTAGTGAGTATCGAGTCGACCTCTCGTCACTATTTCTTCGAGTTTAGGCGGGATACTCACTGGGTACATATTTATTTAATATGTACTCATGCTGCACTTTCTTTTATTTTTTGTACTTGACTGTACAGGTTCGGAGGCTGGTACGTCTGATTATCAGGCCGGTGCTAGATATTGATAGCGTGGTCATACTTCACAGTGAGCTATTTTCCCGGCGACTTCCTAGCAGCACCCTGGAGTTCTTTTGTTGTATTCTCTGTCCATTTCATTCAGACTGAGACTCTGTATATATTGTAGTCATTGTATATTCAGTAGTTGCCCATGACACTCGTGACACTAGTTCCTGGCACACACGCGTGGTGTATATATATTTTGGGTTTGGGTTGTACAGGCATGCATATGCTTTATTTCCATGTCAAGCTATCATCATGTTTAACTTTAAAATTTGTAAATGTTGACTTGTTTAATTAGATGGGAAGGGTAACACTTAGTGTAATTTTTGTTGGCTTTCCTAACTCAATCGTTGGGCGCCATCACGACCCGGATTAGGATTCTGGGTCGTGACAATGCCGGTTGATTATGGATTCTCACCGGAATGGGATCGATGAAATTCTTGTCTGGATATCGTATTATCGAGGACAAGGTGGCCATTACGTCTACAAATTCATTATGAATTCTTGAAACATGCCGGAATTCTATCTTTGCAAACCTCTTCTTCATATCTTGTACATGATGTAGATATGGTAGTATCTTGGTGTTTTTGGTAGCTAATTCTCCTTGTTCCTAATGCCCCAACAGGTCTGAGTCACCAATTGCCAGCAGTTCTTGAACATTCATGTCGACAGCCAAGTCGAGCCCTAATATACATGCTTCATATTCCGCCATATTGTTGGTGCATGGAAACCTGAGTTTTGCAGACACCGGATAGTGCTGACTGGTTTCTAATACCAAGAAGGCTCCGATACCGACTCATTTGAAATTTGCAGCTCCGCCAAAAAACATTCTCAAACCGTCGTAGGCTTCAACAATGTCTTCTCCTACGAATGTCACCTCTTCGTCAGGAAAATACATTTTTAGTCGTTCGTATTCTCCTCCTATAGGATTTTAAGCAAGATGATCTGCCAATGTTTTTCCTTTGATTGCCTTCTGGGTTACATAGATGATATCGAACTCACTCAGCAATATTTGCCACTTGGCCAGCTTCCCGGTAGGCATAGGCTTCTGAATGATGTACTTTAGGGGATCCATCCTCTATATGAGGTATGTAGTATAGGCATAGAAGTAGTGCCTCAATTTCTGATCTATCCAGGTTAGAGCACAACAAGTGCATTCCAACAGAGAGTACCGTGCTTCATAAGTTGTGAACTTCTTACTCAAGTAATATATGGCCTGCTTCTTTCTTCCCGTATCGTCATGTTGTCCCAAAACACAACGGAAAGCCCCATCTAACAATGCAAGGTAGAGTAGCCTTCTGAGAATCCTCGGTCTAACTAGTTGCGACATCCTTCTTAAGCATTTTGAAAATTTGTTCACATATCACTGTAGACTGTGCTATGAAGCGGCTGATGTAATTGAGGCGTCCCAAAAAACTCATCATGTCCTTCTTGTTCTTTGGGGGTGGTAATTATTATATGTCTTTAATCTTTGACGGGTCCAACTCTATTCCTCGGCGGCAGACGAAGAATCCCAACAATTTTCCGGCAGGAACCCCGAATGCACATTTTGCCGGATTCAGCTTTAGATTGTACTTTCGCAGCCGGTCAAAGAACTTCCTCAAGTTTGCTATGTGATCTGCGGCTTTCTTTTATTTGATGATAACGTCATCAACATATACCTCTATTTCCTTTATGTATCATATCATGGAAGATGGTTGTCATGGCCCTCATGTAGGTGGCCCCAGCATTCTTCAGACCGAATGTCATTATTTTGTTGCAATATACCCCCATGGTATAATGAAGGCTATTTTCTCTGCGTCTTCTTCGTCCATCCAAATATAATGATAACCTGCGAAGAAATCTACCAAGGATTGGAGTTCATGCTTGGCGCAATTGTCGATCAGAATATGTATATTTTGTAGTGGGAAATCATCCTTGGGACTTGCTCTGTTTAAGACCCGATAATCAACACACATCCTGAGTTTCCTGTCCTTCTTTGGAACCTGTACAATGTTGGCTAACCAAGTTGGCTACTCAACTACCCTGAGGACTTTGGCTTTGATCTGCTTGGTTACTTCCTCCTTGATTTTTAGGCTCATGTACGGTTTGAACATTCTGAGTTTTTTCATCATTGGCGGACACATTGGATTTGTAGGTAGCTTGTAAGCCACTATAGATGTGCTCAACCCTGTAACAACATCGTATGACCATGCCAAAATATCCTCATATTCTTTTAGGAAACTAGTGTATTCTTCCTTCTCTTACAATGACAAGTGGATGCTTATGCAAATGTTTTTGATGGTTCGGAATCTCCCAAATTTACTATCTCGGCTCCGTCCAGGTTGGAATTGGGCTTGTTCTCAAAGTTCTCAACTTATCTGATAATTTCCTCAGGTATCACATCTTCATCTTCTATTTCTTCCGAGTCACTGTCCTTGTGTTGCGTTGTCTCATTACATGTCACAGTCGTTGGTTCATCAAGATAAGAAATAGTAATGATGTATAAAGAAAGATATGAAAAAATAGTAATAATAAAACATCAAGCCATTGGTAAATATTAAAATGTCAAACAAAGCGATTTTCAATAACTCAAACAATGTTTTTCAAAATTAAAAACTGAAAACATTATAAAACAAATTGCTCAAGAAGAATTGTTTTAAAAAAGAAATGATGTTAGCAGCCATGCTACCCGGGACTCGTCGGGCCCTTGATGGTGTAGTGGTTCAGTTCTTGAGAAATTCTCCCCTTTCCACTGTTTGAATTGTAAGGTCTTTTTCCTCATCCTCCTCAACTATCACACTGTAATCCATATCTTCATCTTCTAAAAACAAATTCATTAGTGCATCCGAAGGTTCTTCTTTTTCGGATTCCCATATTGTATCGGCCTGATAAAAGGTCTGACTCCGTTGTGGAACTGGCTACTCAAGAGGGTAATAGGGACCACGCCATGGTGGCGGCCAATTATGATACTCATGCCAGGTGTACTGATATTCAAGTCCAAAGGTTCTACCATGACGTTTTGGGTGTATTGGTTTGGCGATACCCTGGAGATTATTACCGAGACTCGTAACAGGTTCAAAACCCTGCACATGCCATTATGCTCTCTATTTTGCTACTCCACCATTTATTCTTCTGGATTGCGTTAACACGCTAAATGAGATGGCAATTCTCTCCACACAACTTCCTTCTATTCTCCACAACCGGAACAATCTGATTGGTGTACATGGGATTGCTCCCATCTCCATGGATGATTACCTCTTGATGATTCCATTCAAATTTCACCGCTTGGTTCAAAGTGGATGCAACAATCCCAGCAGCATGAATCCAAAGTTGTCCCAACAAAAGATTGTAGGAGGCGGGTATGTCTAGCACCTGAAATTCGACATCGAACCAAGTAGGACACATCTTCAAACATAAATTGGTTTCCCTAATCGTGGCTCTTTGCGACCCATCGAATGCCTTCACATTCATAGAACCCGCTCGTATTTCATGCAAGACCTTGCCGAACCTTTTTAGAGTTGTCAGCGGACAAATGTTGAGGTGGGACCCTCCGTCTATCAAAACCCTGGAAATGAACTTATCCTCGTATTGCATTGTGATGTGAAGTGCCCTATTATGGCTCAATCCTTCAGGTGGCAACTCATCTTCATGAAAGGTGATCTTATAACTCTCAAACACTTGACCTGCCTTGTTGGCCATTTCTCTGCAACTAATATTGTTGGGTACGTATGCTTAATTCAACACTTTCATTAGAGCATTCCTATGCGCCTCAGAATTTTGTAGCAGCGACAGGATGGATATCTGGGAGGGAGTATTGTTCAGATGATCAATGGCAGAGTATTCCATTGCATGTACTTTCCTCTAGAGATCATCTGGACCAGTTTTGATGATGGGTTGCTTGGTGGCAGCTTCCTTACTTGTCCCTCCCAAATTTTCATGTGTGTATATTCTTCCAATTCTGGTCATTCCTTGTGCAGCACTGGACTCTTCCATTTTTGCTTTCCATTTTCTCCTAGCTTCAGCGACATAATCCCAAGGTACAACGTTGGATTTGAAGGGCGGTGTGGATGCCACTGTCACAGTGAAGGGTGTGGTTACTTCTAACTCAAATGGAGTAGGTGTAGTTGTAGGTGTTGTCACTTCGATTTCAATCGGAGCTGATGCAGCTACCTCAGCTTCGACTGGCGGTTGTATCTGTACCACAATCGGAGTGAGCGTGACTGCAGGTTTTTTAGGGTCGTCATCTTCTCGATTCAGCCCGATTGACCCCTCAGGATCTCATTCTTCATCAATTTCTATCATATTTACTCCTTCACCCCTATGATCTGGGAGGGGATTGTTGCGGACATTGGGTGCGTCTTCTTTCACCTATATAACATTGGTATCAATCAACGTCTGAATCTTGTCCTTCAGAGTGCATCATTCATTAATAGTATGTCCCTTCATGCCGGAATGGTATGCACATGTCTTTCTTCTGTTGACCCATTGGGAGGAGTTCTACAAAGCCACACGGGAATAGGGGTGACATATCTAGCAGCCTTTAATCTTTCATATAGCTGGTCGATGGTTCAACAATAGGGGTGTACTTTTTGGGCAGTCTGCTATCAAAATTGGGTTTTGGATTTTGATAATTTTGATGAGCTCGAGTTGAATGATAGTAGGCTAGCTGAGTATTATAAGTGTGGTAGGCGGTGGTGCGTTGAGGAAATCTAGGAGGTGAAGGTTGGTATATGGGTGGAGGTGTTTGGTATGTGAGTGGAGATTTTGGACCTTGGGCTACCATCACTGCCCCTATCTCTTTCTTCTTTAATATGCCTCCTGATTGTAATGCTTTGTTTGTAGCCTGCAATGTCTCAAATTTTTTACTATTCCTCTCTTAATCCCTTCTTAGATCCTTTCCCCGAGATTAATGATATCAGAGAACTTGTGATTCTCAATGACCATTAACCTTTCATAATAGTGTGGATCCTGGGCCCTGACAAAGAATTTGATCATCTGCTCTTCGTCCAGTGTCGGCCTGACCTTTGCGGCCTCTGACCTCCATCAAGTAGCATACTCGTGGAAAGTCTCTGTTGGCTTCTTCTTGAGGTTTTGTATGTAGAAGACATCCGGTGCATTTTCTGTATTGAACCTGAATCTACCCATGAAGTCCGATGCCATGCATACCCAATTAGCCCATTTCTTGGGATTTTGACTTATGTACCAAGATAGGGCGTCTCTAGTTAGACTCCTCATGAACAGCTTCATGTGAATCCATTCATCCTTCCCAACCCCTACGAGCTTGTCACAATATGTTCTCAAATGTACCTTTGGGTCATCCATTCCGTCAAACATCTCTAACTTAGGAGGTTTGTATCCCTCCGGCAGTTCCACGTCCAACTGAATGCATATATCCTCATAGTTCAGAACATTAATTCCTTTACCTCCTTCAACACCCTGGACTCGGCTTGTGTGTTTTTTGATCTCCTCTGCTATGTTCTTAATGAGTAGGTCCTTCTTGGCGGATTCTGGTGTGTATGAAGTTGGTTGAGTGGAGTGGGGTAGGATTTCCATGTATATGGGGTTGTTTTGATGAATACCGGGGGTTTTAGTGTAGTGGTGATCATTAGTTGAATTTTGTGAATCAGGGATAGGCTATGGGGTATTCCGAGGTGTATGGTAAGTGGTATGTGGATATTGAGTCGGGAGATGCTGGTGTTGAGGGGGTGTCGGTATGGGTATAAGATTAGGATTTTGAGGAGTTGCATTAATGAGGAGGGGGGGGGGGGGGGGGGGGGGGATATTGAGGACATTGGTTTAATGTATTCTGAGGAGGTACTGGGTTTTGAGCATTTTTTTTGTTGATGTCTGGGACGTTTAGTGTAACAGACAGGTTTGCCAAGTTGCGGACCTGCTCAAGCTCCTCTTGCAATTATAGTATTTTCATTTCCAACAGTAGAACCAAATCATTTTGTGCCGGAGTACTCCAACCATTTGATGTTTCCACATTCTCAGCATGTGTAGCGTTGTCTTTCCTGAAACCACTAATGTCATCCATCTTATCTTTTCCTTTGCTTTTCGGATCACTTGGAGGAGGAGGAGGAGGAGGGCCTCTAGATCTTGTGTGATATGCTTACGATGCCAGTATGTGCGAACCAACCTTAGGGGATATGACTAATCAAAAGAAAGAAAAACAAAAAGGTAACCAAGTCAATAAGAATTGGAGAAATTTTAATGCTGATAATTTCCTCATTTCATTAAGGTAATAAATAAGATGAACCTAAAATGGAAATAAATAAATGTGTCACTAATGGAATTTGCCTTATTACATTCGAAAAATGATTCTAAAACAAATAATCCTAATCTACTTGGTCGCAGAGGGACCTTCTCCAGGCTTGGCTCTCTTATCTCCGTCGATCAAATTCCCTAGGTCGCGCATGTCCAGCAGCAGGTACGCCCTCGCTAGATGTCCTCTCTCGTTACCCTCTACATTCTGGCAGTCTATGACTCTTTTTCTCGTCTTCCCCTCTAACTCCATTAGACCAATCTCCAGATATTCCAGCCTTGTTGACCTATTAGCCATTTCCCTCCATTCGTTAATTGACTCCATATCAATATTGTGTTGTTGCACATGCCTGGCCTCGTACTCAAGGACTTTTTTGCGCAACCTCCTATACTTCACCTGTGCTTTAACAACTTCATTTATGACCCTATTTCCTTGACCTACCCCTGGCTCATCTATTCCCGCTATACTATCGTCCAACCATGATGGGTAGAAGTAAACATGCCCTGCGTGGTATCGATCTAGCTCGATGATGTCCTTTTCCACAATGACCTTTAAATGCCATATATGCTGAGCTTCCCATTTGTACGGGATGTCATCATCTTGAAAATATGCTTTGTAGTGACCCATTTTGGAGACTCGAGGTATGACTTGTTTTCTACCAGCTTGTCTCATGACCCTGATAGGAACATAGAGGTATATTCCCCTTAACCCGATCAACACAAAATGCGGAACATCCCTGGGCGTGATGATGAATTCACGTATAGGGAACCACTCGAACATCCAATGAACTTGGTCCTCGGTCAAATTGTCAAAACATTATACCTATTCTGTAACATTTTCTAGTTGTGCAAACCTGTCTGGGATAAAGGTCATTCTTTTTGGGTGGTGGAAAGCTATCTGATGTTTCCATGGTCTCTGTGGAAACACTTGGCGGTATTGGCCTCTCTGAAGATGTTCTAACAACCAAATTTGCAGCAGCAAGTTACAACCCTCGAAATGTTTGAACCCTTTCTTACAACAATCCAAAGCCTGGTATATTTCTGCTACAACCATCGGAACAATAGTATATGTCTTCCCCTCGATTCCCTCAATTAATGCTTTGGTTCCCATGCCAACCTGGTGTGAATCTTGTCTTTTTGGATTTGAAAAACTATCATACCCAGAAGCAAACAATGAATACGACAACCCTACGATGAGTCCAACCAAGAGAAGTGATGGAGAATTCTTCATGAAAGATACAATAAGATTTGTTGTGTATGTATCATTCATAGAGGAAATCAAAGGGTATGTAGGACTTCATCAGGCATGCCAAGTCGTCGTTCTTTCTCAGACCCATCATTTTCAGAAACCCCCTAGGGGTGCAATTTTTCGGTACTAATAAACTAGGACTGTCCCAAGGTAGTACATCGAAGCCTCCTATTTCCTCCAAAAGAGGAGTCATTTCTATATAGCCAAAATGGAATACAAACCTTTCTCCGTCCCAGAACATAGTAGTAGCCTCGATCAACACGTTATTTTGCTGGAGGTCCAATAAGGAGGGTACATTTTCGAGAACCCTTTCCACATAATTTTTGTCGCTTGGAGAAACGTCTTCCCACCAATCCTACAATAATGGTGGTATATTGCGGACCATGCCGAACCTGGGAACATCGTGCCTCATTTCTGCAAAATAACAAAGTTAGGCTCTTTCCCCCTCCCGGTTTGACTACTTATACATTAAGGATTAGCATTTCGGAATTTATTTCTCCAAATAATGCACATATCGTGGGTGCGCACATGGGGATTATGGAAACCCCGGTGGACATAGGAAAAGGTTTTCCTTAGAGGGTTATTATGCGGACAACATATTCACCCAGGCTAGGTTTGATCATGATGCATGTACAATTATTATCAAAGTAAGGTTTCTATAGAAGTCTAGACTGGTACCCCCAAGCGGACAACTTGAGGGGGAAAGGCACGGAACCGTCAATTGCACCGCTGGTCGACTAGTTTTACCGCAAATAAGCCTTTCCAAATCCAAAAGGGTGATATAGGAAGAGCGCAGACATTCATCAAGTGTTGTTATGGTATTAATTATGCACGAGTGGAATATGATATTGACCATGTATTAATGCAAAAAGAAAATACCACGTTGTCAAGTATTTTCACGATAAAAGATGAGAAAATGCGGTATTTAATAATTGTATAGGCATTTAAGAAAGAAAACAAGGAGAAAAGTTAGTTTCCATAGTAAAAAGCAATAAAACAGGAAAGAGAAGTCTAGTGAGCATAAATGAATGAAGATAGGCAAATAAATTCACATAGAGTGGGAAGGGAAAGGGGTGTGCAGGTATTAACAGAATAATGAAGACATGCTTGTTGAAAAAGACCAATTCACAAAAACATTTTTTATGGTAAGAGCCTAAGAATATCCCCAGCAGAGTCGCCATGCCGTCGTGCCCCCTTTTTCTCGCGAAATCGGGTTTCGACATTTGACAACTCATTTTGAGAAGGTAAGGAAAATGAATTGGATATTAGAGTTGCCTAAAGGATTAAGGTGCGTTAGGTCACCTAGAGCGGGTAACTCAAATTATACCTATTTGCATCACCAGAGATCGGGTAAGAGCTCAAATTATCTTGAGGGGAAGGTGTTAGGCACCCCTCGAGGTCCACAATGGTAGGTCCCGGCCGAACTTAAACTAAGCGAACTAGTCAAGGAAAATGAAGAACCTATTTAATAAGGACGGGGGGATCCTAAATTTTTTAGCCTATAGGATCACCCTGTGCAACATAGATAATACTTTGTAAATTCCCCCCAAGAGAGGGGGTGTTACTCATATTATCCAGCGGGCACAGACTATCATCTCCTACTACCCGAGTACTATCTTTAAGTACTTACTTATACCGCTCTAGTTGATTCTAGTTCGTGTCCTATGTGTGCACTACCCGTCCCTTACCTATGGCCCTGGGGGCATTAGGACCTCTATTTGGGATGGTTATAGACTAAACCTAGGTTGCTCAAAATTGTAAAAGAATAGGCGACAAGCAAAACAATTAGGACTTTCAGATAAACGCATCTATGGGCTCATATTGACCTCCGCATATAAAACAACAAATTCACGCAACTAATTAGCAGGCTTTGTTAATCTTAAAAGTTCTATATGCAGACTATCTATGTTAGAAGACAGGCGAGCAGTGATATACATAATCAATTTCATCAATGCGAGTATTAGGGTCTATTGTTTGCCTACTGATTACATTCAATATAACATCTGGGCACTTCAGAATGTAATGAATCACAATTACAAATCCATAATTGTTATTAAGTCCTATACTCATATCGTCTAAGTGATTGACAGTGACAATTGTATTCAGAATCAATTAGTAGAATCCTATAGGCATGACTTCTACGAGCATGATGATTGTTATCCTGTAAGCAGTATATCTAAGTCTGAACTGGTTTTGATCTTATAGGCATGGTATCAATTATTGAACTAATTTTAATCCTATAGGCAAGATATATATTATTGAACTGACTTTAATACCTAGCCATGATATCTAATATTGAACTGATTTTAATCCTCTAGGCATGATCTCTATATTTGAAACTGATTTTAACCCTATAGGCATGATTTCTGGCATTGAATTGACTTTAATCCTATAGGCATGATTTCTAATTAAACAGTATACGGGCAGAAATTTAGACACATTGCTAGAAAACAGTTGAGTCAAATATTGGTCCTATAGTCATGATTGCCAATACACTTTATTGGACAAATTAATGTATCCTATAGGCAGGATTTCTATCAAAGTTATAATATTAATCCTAAAGGCAGGATTTCTAACAAGGTCTCACTTTTATTGGAACTTGCACGATTTTAACAAAATAAGCAGAATCAACATCACAAACGAAAATCTTATAGGCAGGGTTTCTACCATGTTTAACAAAATAAAATAAGAAACCCTCTTGATTTTACTAAACACCCCAGAATCTGTTTGTTACAAAGTTATTACAGACCTGATTAGTAAATGAATTACATGATAGTAATGGAACAAACTATAGGGAGCCTTTATCAGGCCCAAATATACCTGGTCAACCCAGGCCTTCAAACCATTTCAGCTTTGAGGCTTATTTCACAGGTACAGATAGTCAATGGTGAGTGACTCACCCATATCACATATAGAACGAGGTTTCCACTGTGTCAAAGTTCCCAAGGGCCTTAGGGACCCAGGGCAATGCCCACACATGAACCAAATACTCAGAAATGATTAAGAGGAGATTAGGAGCCAGTCCCCAATGTGTCAGAGTTTACAGGAGCCTCACATGGACCTTGAGCAATGCTCACACTAGGGTGGTTGAGAATAGAACCTAAAGGACTAACAGTGCGAGTTTTAAAAGTAACAACATATAAAAGGAGGTAGGGACAGATTTGAAACAAAGTTGATTTTTAGAAGAAAGCCATCATAATAGAGTTTAAAACACAGAATTATGGGCATAATTGCACCAACAAAACAGATTGGCCAGGTTTGAAAAGTACATAGTTTTAAGCAAGTCACAGTCAGAAATGGCCCTGGTTAAGCTAAGTGTACATGCTGACATTTTAGGATAACCTTGTTTAATCACAGAAACATTTTGGAAAAGTATCAAGGCAGATAGTCAGATTATCACATGAGTCTAAAGGGGTGCAAGACGCATTGAAAACAAAGTTAGCAGGCCATATGAACGACATGACAATAGGTTAATAATAATACAAGTTTCAAAGGTTTAGGACTAATTTACTAATTAACATACTAATACTATCCTAAAGATGCCAAATTCAGAACAAGTTCAGGACTAGCAAACAACATACATGAGACAAATTAAATGACATTAAGTTAACCTTTAAGAGAATTCATATTATTCAAAACTAACCAATTAACAGTATCAATTATGGGACTAGATGAACTCATAGAAACATAAAAGTGGTAGAATCATGCTCAAAATCTAAACATGCTGGGTGGAACAACACAGATTATGGGAACATAAAATGACAAGGGATAGTGTCTTACCAGTTAGGCAGGGAAAGCAAGAAAATGCACCACAATAGTCAAGTCTAGAATCAATTGGCCTTGGCTTTTAGCCTGCCAAGACCAGAAACAAACGGGCAAGAGAATCAGAATAAAAATCAATGTTTTCAGTGAGAGTATTGATAGTTCGAGACTACCTAAAGGGGAAAGGGAAAATGGTTTAAATATAGTAGGAACTAAACACATAAACATGGAAAGTAAATAATTACATAATCAACTAAGATCCAAATTTAGGGAAAATAATACAAAAACCCAAAGAGTTCAGTAAATTAATAGAGAATAATGGCGTGCAATCAGGCGAGTAACACTTAGAATAAAGGGATACAACAGAGAATGTCACGACCCAAAATCTAATAAGGTCGTGATGGCGCCGGACACCACTGCCAGGAAAGCCAAGCATCTAGTAGTTGAGTTACTTTCCTGTTTTAAACGTTTTCGAAATCATTGCTTTCCACTTTAACACGTAACAATTAAGTAAAATCCATTAGGAGAAAATTCACAGTCCAATATCTCCATTTGAATAAGATACATCCCAAACATATCCCAAAACACGGTGACACAAGTGCATGAGCGAACTTCTAAGAATTTGTACAAATGCTACAAAGCTTGTCCGAAATACAAGTTGGACAAGGGCTTTAAAATGAAATAAATACAATACATAGAGGAAGACGCTGCCAGCTGCGGATCGTCTCCGGATGATGCAGCTCGCCTAAGTCTCCAAACCAGCCTCATCGCTATGAAAGTACCTGTGCAACAAAATGCACAGCAAGTGTAGCATGAGTACGAAAATAACGTGTACTCAGTAAGTATCTTGCCTAACCTCAGAGAGGTAGTGATGAGAGGTCGAATTAAACACTTGCTATAAGTCAGCAAAATATAATCAAGTGAGGTGCTAAGCTTAAGTATCATAATCAATTAAATAATAATCAGAGGTAAGAAATATCAATTTATTCCACATTTTACACATAAATCCTTCTTTATTTTTAGCTGGAAACTCAAAACGTACTTAGGCCGATAAACATGTATAAATCACAGAAAATACTCACCATTTATCATGAGAAAACAAAATGCCGAGACTCGAACGACGCGGACCAACAATAATAAATTATGCACTGCCGAGGGTCGAACGGCTCAAACCATAGATGCATCTATCTGCCCCGCTCGCGAATCGATCATGCGACGTGGTTATACATAAATATAAGGTTATCCTGCTCGTAAATACACATAGTCACACAATAAGTCCATATTTCGTCGGAAAACAGATCCTCAAAGGGGTGATAAGATTCTCTTTAGGTGAACATGAAGATAGTATTTAAAACATTTATGGAAATTCATTTGCCAAGTTTGAGAAGGTTTCAGATACCACTGATTCATCGGGAAAACAATTATGCAGGGAAGGATCCATCATCTTCTCAATTTACTTAAGGAAGATAAGTTATGACTTTTCTAAGTATTCAATTACTAACTCGATAATATCATCGATAAAATCACAAGTACAATAAATAAGGCATGCTAGTGGGTCCTAGACTACCCGGACATGGCATAACAGTAGCTACGCACGGACACCCGTCACCTCGTGCGTACGTAGCGCCCACAAATAGTAACACATATTTAATTTGTTCATCTAGGGGGACAATTCCCCCTCCCAAAGTTTTAAAGGAGACTTACCTCGCTCTGAAATTCCATAACCGTCTTCCAAGCCCTTCTAACGACTCCAATTGATGCACATACCCCAAAACTAGTGATGCTTGGTGAAAATCCCCTCTTGAAACTCCTCAAGATCGCCCATTCCAAGTGAAGAAATGAAAAAAATTGCCAAAAACTCGTTGAAAATAACACACTGCCCAGGTGACCTTCCTATGCGCGCACAACATGCTCCGCGATCGCATAGGCCAACTATGCTGCCTTACAATTTCACTCAGTGCGTTCGCGATAGAGAACCTGCGTTCGCACAGACCAAGTACCAGAAGCCCCGAAACATACACTGTGCGACCGCACACTAAACCTCGCGATCGCACAAGCCATAAGCCTGTAGCCTCAAATCTTCCCTCTGTGCGATCGCACAATTAGGGTTGCGATTGAATTGAACACCAGATGCACCAGAAAACAGCAACAGCAAAAAAGAGAAAAATGGTCTGAATTCACCCCGAAACACACCCGTGGCCCCCGGGACCCTGTCCAAATCACATGACTCAGTCCCATAAAATCCCACGAACTTTCTCGAGGCCTCAAATAACATCAAACAACGCTGAAATCACGAATCACACTAGAATTCAAACTTTATGAACTTGAAATTTCAAACTTCCACTTCTGATGCCGAAACCCGTCGAATCACCTCTGATTGATCCAAAATTTTGCACACAAGTCATATTCAACATTACAGACTTGATCCAACTTCCGAAATCGCATTCCGACCCCGATATCAAAATTTTCACTTCCGGTCAGATTTCTCAAAAACCTTCAAATTTCTATCTTTAGCCAAATGACTTCAAAATAACCTACGAACATCCAAATTCACTTCCGATCGCGCTCCCAACCCTAGAATCGCCATACAGAGCTATTCCCAGACTCGGAATCCCAAACGGACGTCACTATCACTAAAATGCGCTTCAAGCCAAACTTAAGAAATTCCTTCAAAAATGCTAACTTCCACAATATACGCTGAAACGCTCCCGGGTTATCCAAAACCCGATCCGTACAAACGCCCAAGTCCAAAATCATCATACGAACCTGCTGGAACCTTCAGATCCTGATTCCGAGGTTGTTTACTCCAAATACCAGTCTTAGTTGATTCTTCCAACTTAAGGCTTCAGAAATGAGAATTTTCCTTTCAATTTAACTTCGAACTTCCCGAATTTCAACTCCGACCATATGCACAAGTCATAATACTTGAAATGAAGTTGTTTATGACTTCCAACCGCTGAACGACGCGCTAGAGCTCAAGACGACCAATCGGGTCGTTACATTCTCCCCCACTTAAACAGACGTTCGTCCTCGAACGTGCCAAGAACTTCTCTTGAGTTATCTGAATCACTGTGTAACACTTCGTGTACCTGTCCGTGCTACCATATTCCCGTTGAGCACATTAGCTTGATCAAATCTGAAGATATCATCTTTTACCCGTACAATAAGCTTAGAACCCAGTTCCAACACTTAAAATGCTCCGCCAGGCCTGCTGCCAATATCTGAACACTGCATCAACTACCACACGAGGCACCAGAACACAACTGTGTACCTTTGCTGAATAAGTACTATGCACAACCTAATTAATCATTTAACCACAATGACAGTCCCTGGACCTTAATAGCCTAAATTCTACGAATCTGATGCTCCCAATGCACCTTATAATATACATACATACATCCTGCTATAATGCTGACGATACCACCACAACGGAGGAGATGGGTAGAAATTCCTAACCAACTGCAGAGTTAACTAAACATTGAAATTTTTTCTCTGGACTTAGATCATCATCTCATTACCAAATACTGGCATTGTTCCTTACCATAATTCACAAAATCCCATCGCATTGATCTCTGATCCAATAGTCTCGTCTCACCCAGTATGAACTTTTCACGACCCAAACTGGAGGATCAGGACTAGCACCCGGGCCATACTTGCCGAGCACCAACGTACATTTTACCTAACCTTCTTATTATCTTTAAGGGATAACGAGATCAATATAAATGGTAGATATGGATCATGAACATACATCACATGGGATGACAAGATTGCTAAGAAACTACATAAAAGGTACGAGCTACAACGCTACCATGAAAGACTATACAACAAAAATTAGCCAACAAGGCATACCAAACTATACATGATTCGACACCTGTCTATGAGCCTCTAAAGGAGTATAAGTAATGAAACATAGCCGGAACAGGGCTCCGACATACCCATAACATCTATAACAAAAATGCATACCAAGCCCACGGCAAGTCCGAAGAAGGGATCTCGACTATAACCGCTGAACTGGAAAGCCTATTGTGGTGGGGCAGCTGTGTCGACCTGTCTATCAGGACCTGCAGCACGACATGCAGCATCCACTAATAAAAGGACGTTAGTACAAATAAAGTACTGAGTATGTAAGGCAGGAAAGCATAAATAAGAACAGTAATGTAAAGAGAGATGTAGGAGATACAACCTGTAGCATCTGAGTGCTTCTAAGAGACAGTAACATGAAATACATGATACATATAAACACATAATCTTTTTAAAACATCCGCCTCTCTGGGCATCATCATCATCATAGAACATTCGCCTCTATGGGCATCATCATTATCATATCATACCCGACCTCAAAGAGGACTCGGTAAACCCAATTGATCAGTGGTAGCATAATAGGTGCCATACCCGGCCGACTATAGCGCGGCTCAGTAGAGTAAAATAGCAACATATATATATAATGCATGTAGGACTCATTGGAATCATATTCTTAACCTTTCGGAGTGACGTAAGGTTGATATTCTCCGTCCATGTTATTAGAATTAACTTTTCATCTAGAATCTTATCATAATCAGGAAGTACCAACAACATTGATAACATAAGAATAAGAGAAGCAACCTCAAAATCAACTGTTCCATAAGAAGGGAAACAATGTAAGTACTGCTAGCTTCTAAGAGTAGAGTATCTTTGGAAGCTCGTTCATTGCATTATGTACAATCGGAGTCGTACAAAAGAAGGAAAGGAATAGCCTCACATACCTTGTATATACTTTACCAACCTGAAGCTACGCAAATGTCACAACTCCTTAATTTAAATTAAGAGAAACGACACTAACGTTATCGTTTAAGCGTCATAACTATTATGTATCGACCACAACGTATTTTACGATGAAACGAACAACACCTCCTCTATTTATATGACTTCACACAAGTCAAAACAATCACCTAACATCCCAAACAACATCAATAATAATCATGTTGAGCCTCCCAAAACAGTCCACGTACAACCTAATCACTTCACACATAAGATGACCACCGTAGTCGTGTCAAACGGCCCGGAAATGTTACAGCGAATGACCAGCTCACAATACTAAATCTATATGGTATTTATCCACACCCTTCATCCTCCAAAACTCTAAAAAAAGCTAGTAAAACACGCAGCCCAACAGCAACACAAAACAGCCCGGTACAAGTCAAATAACTCGAACTCACGGCTTCCGATCACCGTCCCGTGAGTTCTAACTATTAGGAAACACATTTATCAACCTTCCTTGATATTTAAACACTTAAATACAGATATTAGACGTTTCTTAACTATGAAGTAACTTCCAAAAATCTAACTACAAAGAAAAAGAAGAGGTGGTATAATGACACTTACGTCGTAGGGATCGTTTTGATGTTATTGCTTCTCGATTTCATGCCCGGGATAATATTCTTCTTTGAAACTCTATTAGATAGCTTGAGTTTATGTTTATGGGTGTTCTCTGGTCGTTTTATTCTTAATAATGAAGAGAAATCCGACCTAATGTTTATATATATCAAGTTTGGAAAAGTCATAGAGGTGCTAGCTTCGCACCCTAGGATTGGTCCATATTCCGACGCTTATATCTTTTTATCCTGATGTCGTATGAACGAACGGTTAAGAGATTTAGAAACTACATTCCAAGACCTTCAATTTGGTATATATTATGTCCAAATAATACCTCATATAATACATGAAATGTATTTCTCAAAAACCTCTAGTGATCCACCTACTTGTCATATATGATGTCTGCGCAGTCTCGCAAAACTTAAAATATCTCTCTACTCCTACGATGTATCGATGAAAGGTTTAATGCATTGGAAATTAGAATTGTAGATATTCAATTTGATAGGTAGACAATCCCCTAATTATAAGTATATTGGGAGTAAAATTGCAGCTACATTTGACCTAAGTTTCAACAAATTTATGAATGTAACTCGTGAAGACCTATTCCAACTTTTGTTCCAAAACTTGCTTGACTTCAAAACGTAGCATACGACTATCATATGACAAAATTAACTCATAGCATAACCTCCTTATAATTTAATTAACCATTGTCTCACCCTAAAGTACATGTTATATTCCAAACTCGTCGACGTTTGACGAAACTTATTCTCTTCAGTTGGTTTAGCTTCTAAGCTTTCCAACCCTCTTGGTACTAGTTATTCATGATCTTAAATATTTTTAACCTCCAAATTAACATTATTAACTTACTTTATATTCCATCAAATATAATCTTATTTCTGAGTTTACATCAATTGACATACGATGTTCTCTCACGTACGAAAACATGGGGTGTAACATCATTCCCCCCTTTGGAACATTCGTCCTC
>MDKH01042673.1:0-18688 GCA_005239495.1 Nicotiana undulata
ATGAGGGAAAGGCTCAGGTCTCTGCCCACAATCCCTATGTATGCAATGCAGTATGAGAAAAAGGCCCAGGCCTATGCCCGCAATCCCTGTATATATACGTAATATAAAGTAAATCTCCAAAATAACGTAGTTTAAGGGTTTGAGGAAAAATCAGTTGGAAATCTCGAAGTAAAATCCTTAAATTATTTTCAAAGAATAGTAACGATTGGGAAATCAAATAGAAATCAATTTACCATGATAAATCTTAAGTTATTATGCAATTTAAATGATAACAGTAATAATATAGTTGAAAGGAAGCATTATGTAGAAAGAAATATGGGACTCCAGTGAAAATATCCCGTGCACGCGCTCGTCACCTCACGTACACGGGTTTTTTATAGGAAAAACTAGTAAAAATGCCTAAGGGAAATTCCCCAACACAGAGTTAGGCAAGCCACTTACCTCAACTGTGCAAATCAACCGCTAATCACTCTCTTGCCACGAGTATCCAACTCCGGGTGGCCCAAATCTATTCGATTCAATGGTATAATGTAAATATAAATTCAAGAAATCAAAATAACTAATTAATTCAGAACTAATACGCGAAATTAGAAAATTTGACCAAAACGCCCCTCGAGCCCACGTCTCGGAATCGGGTAAAAATTTATATTTTCTGAACCCTTATTCAGTCACGAGTCTAACCATATGAAAATCCCTCAATTCGGAGGTCAAATACCCAATCGAAACCCCAAAAGTCGGTCTAGGAAGTTTCTTCCAATTTTTCCCCAATTTCAACTCAAAATCTCGAATTTAAGGGTGGAATTTACGATTTGGAACATGAAAATTAACCTGTGGTGTTTAGAAGTCACTTACCTTGAACACCCAGGTGAAAAGTCCCTCAAAGATCGCCTCTCCCGAGCTCCCAAAACTCAAAAATGGTGAAATAACATAACCCTCGGATTTTTGGAATATGAACAGGGATTTTCGCACCTGCGGTCCCTTTCACCGCACTTGCGGTACCACACCTGCGGAAAAGGCATCGCAGGTGCGGAATTTCATTAAATCCCCTGGGGTCGCACCTGCGGTCCATTGGTCGCACCTGCGGTTCCGCACCTGCGGGACCCAGGTCGTACCTGCGGACACTGCCCAGCCTAACCAACTTTGCACCTGCGACCTCTATATCGCACATGCGGGAAATCCTTTGCAGGTGCGAAAACACCAGAAGGTTGCCCAGTTCAGCAATTTACCAAGTCCAAAATTCTTCCGTTAAGCATCCGGAACAATCCCGAGGCCCCCGGGACCTCAACCAAAACCACCAACTGACCCCAATACCCTATCCAAACTTGGTCGGGCCTTAAAATACGTCCCCTAACATCTAAATATCCAAAAATTCATAAATTCAAGCCTGGGAACTTAGGAATTTTCAAGAATTCACCCCCGACGCCGAACCACGTCTAAACTCGTCCGAATGACCTCAAAATTTGCACACAGGTCATAAATGACATTCCAGACCTTCTATGGCTTTCGGAATTCCATTCCGAGTCCGATATCAAAATCACACCTATCGGCCGAAATCGCCGAAATTCTGACTTTCGCCCATTCAAGCCTAGACTATGTCCGACCTCGAAAACACAATCCGAACACGCTCCCAATCCCGAAATCACCCAACCGAGCTAACGGAGTCAACGGATTCCCATTCCGGATCCGTCTTCACACAACTCCCGCTACGGTCCAATTTCTAAGGTTAAAGCTCACCTTAAAGGACTATATGTCCAAAAACACTCCAATTTTCATCACTCAACGCTCCAACGCGTTCCATCAACCTAATAAGACATGGAGGAACAGTTATCAGGGAATCGGGGCGCTAACTCTCAAAACGACCGGTCAGGTCATTACATTCTCCCTCTCTTAAGAAAATTGTTCATCCTCGAACGAGTATAGAGACATACCTGAGGCTGTGAATAGATGAGGGTACTGACTCCGCATGTCCTACTCGGTCTCCCAAGTTGCCTCCTCGACCGTATGACCCCTCCACTGTACCTTGACGGAGGCAATATCCTTCGACCTGAGCTTTCTGACCTGCCTGTCCAAAATGGCCACAGGCTCCTCAACGTATGATAGATCCTTGTCCAACTGAACTGAGCTGAAATCCAAAACATGAGTCGGATCACCTTGATACTTCCAGAGCATGGAAACGTGGAATACCGGACCAACTCATAAGAAACCTCTCCAACCCGCTGCAATATCTCAAAAGGGCCAATGAACCTCGGACTCAACTTACCCTTCTTTCCAAATCTCATGACGCCCTTCATGGGTGATACCCGAAGCAAAACCCGATCACCAACCATGAATGCCAAGTCTCGAACTCTCCGGCCTGCATAACTCTTCTACCTTGACTGAGCTGTGCGAAGTCTATCCTGAATCACCTTTACCTTGTCCAAGGCATCCTGAACCAAGTCTGTACCCAACAATCGGGCCTCGCCCGGCTCGAACCATCCTACTGGAGACCTGCACCGCCTACCATATAAAGCCTCAAACGGCGCCATCTAGATGCTGGACTGATAGTTGTTATTATAAGAAAACTTTGTAAGGGGCAAGTACTGATCCCATGATCCTCCAAAATCCATCACACAAGCACGGAGCATATCTTCCAGAATCTGAATCGTGTGCTTGGACTGTCCGTCCTTCTGAGGGTGGAACGTTGTACTGATATCAATCTGGGTACTCAACTCCCTATGCAAGGCTCTCCAAAAGTGCGAGGTGAACTGAGGACCTCGGTCTGAAATAATAGATACCAACACACCATGCAACCGGACTATCTCCCTCATGTAAATCTGAGCCAATCTCTCCGAAGAATATGTAGTCAATACCGGAATGAAATGAGCTGACTTGGTCAGCCGGTCCACAATCACCCAAATAACATCATACTTCCTCAAAGTCCGAGGAAGTCCAACCACGAAATCCATGGTGATCCACTCCCACTTCCACTCTGTAAGCCTCATCTGCTGAAATAATCCTCCCGGCCTCTGATGCTCACACTTGACCTGCTGACAATTGAGGCATCTGGCTACGAACTCCACTATATCCTTTTTCATTCTCCGCCACCAGTAGTGTTGTCTCAGATCCTGGTACATCTTCGCAGTACCGGGATGAATGGAGTACCGCGAGCTATGGGCCTCCTCAAGGATCAACCTCCGCAGTCCATCTACGTCAGGTACACAAATACGGCCCTGTAGTCTCAACACATCATCATCATCTAGGGTCATATCCCTAACACCATCCCGCTGAACTCTATCCCGAAGAGCTCGAAGTCGGGATCATCATACTGGCACTCTCGAATGCGGTAATAAAGAGAATATCGAGCAACAACACAAGCGAGAACCCGACGAGGCTCAGAAAGGTCCAACCTCACGAACTGGTTGGCTAAGGACTGAACATCCAAAGCTAAGGGTCTCTCAGCTGCATAAAGATATGCCAAACTACCCAAACTCTCCGCCCGGCGACTCAGGGCATCGGCCACCACATTCGCCTTCCCCCGGTGGTATAATATGGTGATGTCATAATCCTTGAGTAACTCCAACCACCTGAGCTGACGCAAGTTGAGATCTTTCTGCCTGAATATGTGCTGCAAACTCCGGTGATCCGTATATATCTCATAGGGAACACCGTATATATAATGACGCCATATCTTCAGGGCGTGAACAATCGCTGCCAACTCAAGATCATGAACATGGTAATTTTTCTCATGTACCTTCAACTATCTGGACGCGTAGGCAATCACCCTACCGTCCTGCATCAACACCGCTCCCAAGACAATCCTCGAAGCATCACAATAGACTGTATAGGACCCCGAACCGGTAGGTAGAACTAACACTGGAGTTGTAGTCAGGGCTGTCTTGAGCTTCTGAAAGATCTCCTCATACTCCTCAGTCCATATAAAAGGTGCACCCTTCTGGGTCAATCTAGTCATGAGTGCTGAGATGGATGAAAATCCCTTCACGAAACGACGATAATAACCAGCCAAACCGAGGAAACTGCGGATCTCGGTAGCTGAAGACGACCTGGGCCAACTCTGCACTGCCTCCACCTTCTTCGGATCTACCTTGATCCCATCCGAAGATACTATATAGCGTAAGAATGCCACAGAATCAAGCCAAAATTCACACTTAGATAATTTGGCATATAACTTCTTCTCTTTCTAGGTCTGAAGCACGGTCCTCAAGTGTTGCTCATGGTCCTCCCGTGACCGAGAATATACCAGAATGTCGTCAATGAATACAATGATGAAAGTATCAAGATGAGGCCGAAATACGTTGTGCATCAGGTGCATGAACGTTGCTGGGGCATTGGTCAGCCCGAATGACATAACAAGGAACTCGTAGTGACCATATCTAGTCCTGAAAGCAGTCTTCGGGATGTCCGACTCCCGAATCTTTAACTGGTGATAACCCGAATGAAGATCAATCTTGGAGAATACTCTGGCACCCTGTAACTGGTCAAATAAATCATCAATGCGGGGCAATGGGTACCTGTTCTTCACTGTCACCATATTCAGCTGCTGGTAGTTGATGCACATACGCATCGAACCATCCTTTTTCTTCACAAATAACACCGGAGCACCCCAAGGTGACACACTGGGCCTGATGAAACCTTTGTCAAGCAACTCCTGCAACCGCTCCTTCAACTCCTTTAACTCAGGAGGAGCCATGCGATAGGGAGGAATGGAAATGGGCTGAGTGCCCGACAACAAATCAATGCCAACATCAATGTCTCTGTCGGGCGGCATACCTGGAAGATCAGCTGGAAAAACATCAGGGTAGTCCCTCACAACTGGGACTGACTCAACTGTAGGGGTCCCAGCACTAGTATCCCTCACATAAGCCAAATACGCATCACACCCCTTTTCAACCATTCACTGAGCCTTAAGAAAAGAAATGACTCGACGAGGAGTATACTCTAGTGAACCCCTCCACTCTAACCTCGGAAATCCTTGCATAGCCAGCGTCACTGTTTTGGCGTGACAATCGAGAATAGCATAGTGGGGCAACAACCAGTCCATGCCCAAAATAATATCGCAATCTACCATACCGAGTAATAATAAATCATCCCTGGTCTCAAAACCACTGATAGAAATCAAACACGACCGATATATGCGGTCCACAACAAGAGAATCTCCCATAGTAGTAGAAACATATACGAGGGAACTCAAAGAATCCCGAGATATCCCCAAATAAGAGGCGAAATAAGATGATACATATGAATATGTGGAACCTGGATCAATTAATACCGATGCATACCTATGACAAACGGGGACAATAACTGTGATGACTGAATCTGAAGCAACGGCCTCGGATCGAGCTGGAAGGGCATAGTATCTGGCCTGACCTCCTCTTCTAGGACGACCTCGTCCTCCCCGACCTCCACCTCGAGCTGCCTGAGATGGTGGGGTAGCAGCTGGGGCTGGAAGTATGACTGGGGGACCTGGTGGCAGATGTGGAACCTGATAAGTCTCTGGTGGTGCACCCCTCCTAACTCTAGGGCAATCCTTGATCACATGACGAGGGTCACCATATCCAAAACAACCCCTCTGAGGGCGTGGATGCTGCTGCTGACTCTGAACTGGCCTGCTGGACTGGCCGGTGATAGCACCTTGAGCAGGAGGCGCCTAAGATACTGGTGGTGCATAATAAGGCTCCCGAGGTCTAGGAGGTGCTGGAATACCACTGGCTGCTGGAAGAGCTGAATGTACAGGGCGACTCACAAAACCCCTACCATAGCGTGCTGCTGGTGCACGAGCTCCTGAGAAATGACCCGTCTCTCGAGACTTTTTGGCCTCTCTCTCCTCTCTTTCCCGGGCCAACATGCTCTCAATCCTCCTAGCAATGCTCACGGCCTGCTGGTAAGTAATATCTGTCTCCAGCTCCCTGGCCATGCCAGTACGGATGCTGAGATGGAGCCCCTCAATGAAACGGCAAACTCTCTCTCTGATAGTAGATACCAAGGCTGGTGCATGTCGTGCCAAGTCACTGAATCGGACTGCATACTCTGACACGGTCATAGTACCCTGGCGTAGCTACTCAAACTCTGCACGTCAAGCGTCCCTAAGACTCTGAGGAACAAACTCCATCAAAAACATATCAGAAAACTAAGCCCAAGTAAGTGAGGCTGCCTCGTCCGGACTGCTAAGCTCAAATGCACGCCACTACTGATAGGCTGCTCCTCTCAGCTGGAAAGTAGTAAAAGAGAGCCCACTCGTCTCTACAATACCCATGGTACGACGGATGCGATGACACTTCTCAAGAAAACCCAGAGCGTCATCTGAAGCTAATCCACTGAAATCAGGTGGGTGGTACTTCTTGTACCTCTTAAGACGGAGCTGCTCAGACTCAAATGCAGCTGCTCTGGCCTCAGGCTGAGCTGGAGCTGCTGGAGGCATAGGAATATACTCTGGGACTTGCCCCATGTGAACCCTCTGCTCAGGAGTACGGGCTGCGGGAGTCTGTGCCCCTCCCCCGGCCTGGGATGTAGCTGGGGCTAGCGGAAGTAGTCTCGCCTGAGACAGAGTACTGAAAACACTCATAAACTAGGCCAAAGTCTCCTGGAGGGCTGGAGTGATAGTAGGGACCTCCGGTGCCCCTCCAACTGCAGCTGCTGGGGGATCCTCCGTCACTTCTCTAGCCGGTGCTCGGGCTGCACCGCGTGCTCGTCCCCTGCCCTGACCCCTACCTCTGGTGGCTCTGGTTGGGGGCTCGGGTGCCTGATCGTCGGTATGTCCGGTACGAGTGCGAACCATCTGTAAGCAAGAATAAAATAGAGTTTAAGAATTTTGGAAGTAGTAATCAGCACGAGAAGGGATTCCAAGAAGTATGATCTTTCTTAACAGTTACATAGCCTCTCGAAGATAAGTACGGACGTCTCCGCACCTATCCATGAGACTCTAATAAACCGGCTTGTGATGTTGTGACTCCTATGAACCTAGACGCTCTGATACCAACTTGTCACAACCCAATTCTCCCTCTTACTGGGTCTCGTAGCGGCACCTAGTTTAGACGACTAGGTAAGCCTATTCCTTACGCAAAATTAAGATAAAACAGATAGAATAACAGTAAGTGATATAAATCATAATAAAGTCGACGCCGCTCGGCATTAAAAGTTAACTTTACCCAGAACCCGAAATATCACAATACATCACAAGCTAACTCTACGGCTCAATATGTACATCTGGAAACAAAAAGACCGTATAGTTTCATCTACAAGTTCTATTACATCAAGATAAGAAGGGGACTCGGATATCTGCGGACGTTGCAGATTATACCTCGAGTCTCCTGGTACTGCTGTTGCTGGCTAGCTGAGATACCGTGTACTAGGACCTGGATATGCACATGGGGAAAACATGCGCAGAAGGGCGTGAGTACTCCAAATTCAGTACCCAGTAAGTGCCAAGCCTAACCCCAGTCAAGTAGTGACGAGGTCAGGTAGAGGCCCTACTGAGGTTTGCAAAATAACAGATATAGAGAAACGAGTAAGTAAAGCAAGTGATAATCAACAGAAATCATGAGTAAAGGCTAGCAAGAAATGGTATAATCAAATGCTCGGATCAACGCCATATATATATAAAGCTCTGTAAGAAAGTAAAGGTACAATGCAATGCAATATGAGGGAAAGGCTCAGGTCTCTGCCCACAATCCCTATGTATGCAATGCAGTATGAGGGAAAGACTCAGGTCTCTGCCCGCAATCCCTGTATGTAATGCAGAATGAAGGAAAGGCTCAGGTCCCTGCCCGCAATCCCTATGTATGCAATGCGGTATGAGGGAAAGGCTCAGGTCTATGCCCACAATCCCTGTATGCAATGCACAATGAGGGAAAGGCTCAGGTTTATGCGCGCAATCCCTGTATATATACGTAATATAAAGTAAATCTCCAAAATAACGTAGTTTAAGGGTTTGAGGAAAAATCAGTTGGAAATCTCGAAGTAAAATCCTTAAATCATTTTCAAAGAATAGTAACGATTGGGAAATCAGTTAGAAATCAATTTAGCATGATAAATCTTAAGTTATTATGCAATTTAAATGATAACAGTAATAATAGAGTTGAAAGGAAGCATTATGTAGAAAGAAATATGGGACTCCAGTGAAAATATCCCGTGCACGCGCTCGTCACCTTACGTACATGGGGTTTTTATAGGAAAAACCAATAAAAATGCCTAAGGAAAATTCCCCAATACAGAGTTAGGCAAGCCACTTACCTCAACTGTGCAAATCAACCGCTAATCACTCTCTTGCCACGAGTATCCAACTCCGGGTGGCCCAAATCTATTCAATTCGATGGTATAATGTAAATATAAATTCAAGAAATCAAAATAACTAATTAATTCAGAACTAATACGCGAAATTAGAAAATTTAACCAAAACTCCCCTCGGGCCCACTCTCGGAATCAGGTAAAAATTTATATTTTCTGAACCTTTATTCACTCACGAGTCTAACCATATGAAAATCCCTCAATTCGGAGGTCAAATACCCAATCGAAATCCCAAAAATCGGTCTAGGAAGTTTCTTCCAATTTTTCCCCAATTTCAACTCAAAATCTCAAATTTAACGGTGGAATTTATGATTTGGAACATGAAATTTAACCTATGGTGTTTAGAAGTCATTTACCTTGAACACCCAGGTGAAAAGTCCCTCAAAGATCGCCTCTCCCGAGCTCCCAAAACTCAAAAATGGTGAAATAACATAACCCTCGGATTTTTGGAATATGAACAGGTATTTTCGCACCTGCGGTCCCTTTCACCGCACTTGCGGTACCGCACCTGCGGAAAAGGAATCGCAGGTGCTGAATTTCATTAAATCCCCTGGGGTCGCACCTGCGGTCCATTGGTCGCACCTACAGTTCCGCACCTACGGACACTGCCCAGCCTAACCAACTTCGCACCTGCGACCTCTATATCGCACGTGCGTGATCGCACCTGCGGGAAATCCTTCGCAGGTGCGAAAACACCAGAAGGTTGCCCAGTTCAGCAACTTACCAAGTCCAAAATTCTTCCGTTAAGCATCCGGAACAACCCCGAGGCCCCCGGGATGTCAACCAAAACCACCAACTGACCCCAATACCCTATCCAAACTTGGTCGGGCCTTAAAATACGTCCCCTAACATTCAAATATCCAAAACTGCATAGATTCAAGCCTAGGAACTTAGGAATTTTCAAGAATTCACCCCCGACGCCGAACCACGTCTAAACTCATCTGAATGACCTCAAATTTTGCACACAGGTCATAAATGACATTTCAGACCTGCTGCCACTTTCGGAATTCCATTCCGAGTCCGATATCAAAATCTCACCTATCGACCGAAATCGCCGAAATTCTGACTTTCGCCCATTCAAGCCTAGACTATGTCCGACCTCGAAAATACAATCCGAACACGCTCTTAATCCCGAAATCACCCAACGGATCTAACGGAGTCAACGGATTCCCATTCCAGATCCTTCTTCACACAACTCTCACTACGGTCCAATTTCTAAGGTTAAAGCTCACCTTAAAGGACTATATGTCCAAAAACACTCCAATTTTCATCACTCAACGCTCCGACTCGTTCCATTAACCTAATAAGACATGGGAGAAACAGTTATCAGGGAATCGGGGTGCTAACTCTCAAAACGACCGGCCAGGTCGTTACAGAGTTAGCATAGTAAAAGAAGAAATTGGCCGCCGGTGTTTGTGACAAGCCTACGAAGAGAGTGACCAGTCAATGCAACATCAATTACTTGACTCAGTTCTCATAAATGCTTTTGAAAGAGTTTGTTTCTCGAACTTTCCATTTTGCGTGGCGCATAAGGTTTGAACGGTTGCGTCTGGTCATATGACGTTGTCAGAATATGCCATCAGATTCGATAAGTTAGCCCGTCATACTCCTACGTTGGTTCATATAGCCAGAGGGCGAGTTCCCAGACTCATTAAAGGACTCAAATATGATTGTAAAATTTATGACGACTCAGGGCAAGTTAATATATCATTTCGGCTAGTGATAGAAATTGTCCTAGACTTGGGAGAGTCATATTTCATCATAACACTCAGGCCATGTGCCCCATTGCAATTACAACTCAACTTACATGTCGAAGGTGGAGGTCAAACTCCTAGAGGTGGAGACCCAGCGTGTTGGTATATTTTCTATGGTAGGGCTGAGGTCGTTACATTAAATGGTGTCATTACAAGAACAATCTCTAATTATTATAAAGTGATGATTTCCTAAACTTAATACTGTTATGCGTAACTAATAAAATTCTTCTAATATGCTCTACTCTCGGGTGGGCTTCGTAACTCAAAAATCTACTTGTGTGAACACTAGTATTGAGAAATTCTATGGAGATAGCTATGTCTATCATTGCGAGTTGTAATTTTGTTTAACGGAAAATATTTGAAAGAAGAAAATGGAATGTTTCGATTGGCGGTGTGCATATTACTTGTGATTTAGAACTGAGGGCGAGATCCTGGCATTTTGATATGATTTGGTATGTTTAAATCGGGCTACGAGCCGCGGTGGAAGTTATGTAGGGACGAGGTCCTTGTGATGGAAATTCTTGTGTTTAAAGTCTCCCTTGTGAATTAAAACTTTACTATAGTATTGGTAGGGAGTCATGCCTGTTAGGCTTATTCAACAATTTATGTATAAAATAATAATAATAATCATAATAATAAAGGAATAATAATGATCATAATAATAAAGGAATAATAATAATAATAATAATAATAAAAGTAATACTAATAATAATTAATTAAATAAATAAAGAAATAAACTAATTAATTAACTGTGTATAATTTGCCAAATCCGTGTCAGAATTATGAGCTTTGACCTACGAGGTATGTGCCGCCCATGTGGCATTAAATGAGACACCTTAAGTCAGGTATATAATTATGAGTTCTTCATGAATCGCACCTCGTCATTAGTATTGTGAAGGTTGAAAGGGGATTATTATTAACGTGAAGCTGTTGATAATTCCGTAATTGGCTATGAACAACTATTAAGAAAATAGAGGCGGTGAGTATGGGCAGCCTTGTGTATATTCCAATTGGTGAGAGGCTGTTAGCTTCAAACATTCAGATGTTGGCTAATTAGTTTGTGAGGTTGGATATTCCCCCGAGCAATGTTCTATCTCGTACAGTCGCTCGGTCTTCTCTAATCGAGCATATCCGGAAGCGGCAAGATGGTGACCTAAATTTGGCTGTTCTTAGGGACACAGTTCGGCACGATGATGCCAAGCAGGTTATAGTTGGAGATGATGGTGTTTTGAGGATACATGGTCGGTTATGTGTGCCTAATGTTGATGGCCTTCGTGAGTTGATCCTTGAAGAGGCTCACAGTTCTAAGTATTCCATTCACCCAGGTGCAGCCAAAATGTACCAAGACTTGAGGCAGCATTATTGGTGGAGAAGGATGAAGAAGGACATTGTTGCGTATGTGGCTCGTTGCTTAAATTGTCAGCAGGTAAAATATGAGCATCAGAGACCTGGTGGTTTGCTACAGCAGATAGAGATTCCTGAGTGGAAGTGGGAGCGTATCACTATGGACTTCGTTGTTGGGCTCCCACTAACTCAGAGGAAATTTGACACAGTTTGGGTTATTGTGGATAGGCTGACCAAATCAGCACATTTCATTCACGTGGCAAGTACTTATACTTCGGAGTGGTTGGCTGAGTTATATACATTCGGAAGATTGTTCGCCTTCACGCTGTGCTCGTGTCTATCATTTCATATCGAGGTACGCAGTTTACTTCGCACTTTTGGAGGGCAATTCAGCGTGAGTTGGGTACCCGAGTGGAGTTGAGCACAACATTTCATCCTCAGACTAACGGGCAGTTCGAGCGTACCATTCAGATTTTGGAGGATATGCTCCGCGCTTGTGTTATTGACTTTGGAGGTTCGAGGGATCAGTTCTTGTCGTTAGCAGAGTTTGCTTATAATAATAGTTATCAGTTGAGCATTCAGATGGCTCCTTATGAGGCGTTATGTGGTAGACGGTGCAGATCGCCAGTTGGATGGTTTGAGCCGGGAAAGGCTCGGTTACTAGGTACAAATTTAGTTCAGGAGAACTTAGATAAGGCCAAGATCATTTATGAGAGACTTCGTGCAGCTCAGTCTAGGCAAAAGAGTCATGGCGATCGTAAGGTTCGTGATATGGCATTCATGGTTGGAGAGAGAGTATTGCTTCGAGTATCACCCATGAAGGGTGTTATGAGGTTTGGTAAGAAGGGCAAGTTGATCCCTAGGTATATCGGGCCGTTTGAGATTCTTGATAAGGTGGGGGAGGTAGCTTATAGACTTGCGTTGCCTCCAGGGGTATCCTCAGTTCATCCGGTATTCCATGTATCTATGCTCCAAAAATATCATGGTGACCCGTACCACGTGTTAGATTTCAGCTTTGTCCAACTGGACAATGACCTGACTTATGAGGAGGAGTCGGTGGCTATTTTAGACTGTCATGTTCGTCAGTTGAGGTCTAAGAGTTATCCTTAAGTCGAGTGCAGTAGAAAGGTCAGCCCATTGAGGCAGCTCCTTGGGAGTCCGAGTCGGGCATGCTGAGAAAATATCCACACTTGTTCGCTAATTCAGGTAATCGTCTATGTCCGTTCGAGGACGAACGTTTGTTTTAGAGGTGGAGATTGTGATGACCCAAAGGGTCATTTTAAGAATTTAGACCCAATTCTAGGCTTATTAGCCGTAAAAAGACTAATTTTAAATACCTCAATTTGCGTTCGCAGTCCGGGCGTAAAACCAGAAAGTTGTTATGTTAAAATATGAGAAATAATAATTTCTAGAGTTAAAATTTGATTATAGTTGACTTTGGTCAACATTTTGAGTTAACGGACCCGGATCTGTGTTCCAACGATCCCGGGAGGTCCGCAGTAAAATACGGGACTCGGGCGTATGCCCGGAAATGAATTCCGAGGTCCCAAGCCTTAGAAATCAATTTTTGAAAGAGATTGTTTTCCTAAAATATTTATGAAATAAAGAAAAGAATTAATGTTTGAAATTATTCGTATCGAGCCCGTATTTTGGTTTTGGAGCCCGGTACAGATTAGTTATGATATTTAGGCCTTGCCTGTGAAATTTGGTGAAAACTAGAATTCGTTTGACGTGATTCGGACATCCGGTTGAAAATTTATGAACTATAAGTGTTTTTGAGGAAACTAATGAGTTTTGAGGTTTAATTCATAGTTTTACATGTTATTTTCATTATTTGATCGCACGAGCAAGTCATTATGATGCTTTTAGACTTGCTTGCATGTTTGGTTTAGAGCTCCGAGGGCTCGGGTGAGTTTCAAATAGGTTTGGGTTGTGTTGCGCTCGTTCTTTCTTATGCTTCTGTAACGACCCGACCGGTCATTTTGAGCTCTAGCGCGTCGTTCAGCAGTTGGAAGTCATGAACAGCTTTATTTTCGGTATTATGACTAGTGTGTATGGTCGGAGTTGAAATTCGGGAAGTTCGAAGTTAAATTGGAAGGAAAATTCTCATTTCAGAAGCCTTAAGTTGGGAGAATCGACTAAGATTGGAATTTGGAGTAAACAACCTCGGAATCAGAATCTGAAGGTTCCATCAGGTTCGTATGATGATTTCGGACTTGGGCGTATGTCCGGATCGGGTTTTGGATAACCCGGGAGCGTTTCGGCGTTTATTGTGGAAGTCAGCATTTTTGAAGGAATTTCCTAAGTTTGGCTTGAAGCGCATTTCAGAGATATTGATGTCCGTTTGGGATTCGAGTCCGGGAATAGCTTCGTAAGGTGATTCTGGAGTTGGGAGCGCGATCGGAAGTGAATTCGGATGTCCGTATGTTATTTTGAAGTCATTTGGCTAAAGATAGAAATTTGAAGGTTTTTGATGAATCCGACCGGAAGTGGAAATTTTGATATCAGGGTCGGAATGCGATTCCGGAAGTTGGAGCAGGTCCGTAATGCCGAATATGACTTGTGTGAAAAAATTTGGGGTCAATCGGATGTGATTTGACAGGTCTCGGCGTCAGATGTAGAAGTTTGACATTTCTAAGTTCATAAAGTTTGAATTTTAGTGTGATTCGCTGTTTCGATGTTATTTGATGTGATTTGAGGCCTCGAGCAAGTCCATATTATATTTTGGAATAGGTTGGTGAAATTGGACGGGGTCCCGGGGGCCCCGGGTGGATTCTGGGTGGTTAACAGATCAATATTTGAAGTTGAAGAAAGCTGAAGTTTGCTGTCATCTGGTGTGACCGCACTTGCGAGGCTTTGGCCGCAGGTGCGAGTTTTGGGCTTGAGCTGAGGAGGCCGCAGGTGCGGAAAGAGGCCTGGGCAGAATGTTTTTAAAACGGAAAATTTGTCATTTCTCTCATATTTTCAGTTGGTATGGGCGATTGTGGGGAGCTTCAAGGAGGGATTTTCGTCAAGGATCACTAGGTTAGTAATTTCTTCACGTTTTAAAGTTAAATACAAGGTTTATGCATGGATTGAACATGAGGAATTGTGGGAAAATTAGGAATTTTGAAGAAAACCTAGAAATTTTGTAATTTGGATTTTAGCCACGAATTGAGCGTGAATATTTGAGTAAATTGTATATTTGAACTAGTAAAGCGATGGGTAGAGTTTATCTTTGAGAAATTTCGGAATCCGGGCACGTAGGCCCGAGGGCATTTTTGTCAATTCATTGAGCGGAGTTGGGAAATGATATAATTTGAGTTTGTTACGAGTATTAGAGTGAATTTTCATTGCTTTGCCCGTTATTTGGTAGTTTTGAGGGGTTGTGCATCCATTGGAGTCGTCGGAAGGGCTTGGAAGCCGGTTATGAAGTTTCGGAGTGAGGTAAATCTCCTTTCTAACTTTGTGAGGGGGAATTGTCCCTCTAGGTGAACTAATTAAATACATGCTATTAATTGCGGGGCCTACGTACGCACGAGGTGACGGGAGTCCGTGCGTAGCTACTAATATGTTTATGTCCGGGTAGTCTAGGACCCAATAGCATGCCTTACTTGTTGTACTTGTGACACCGGGTTCTGAGATGTATTTGGGCCGTATTTTTTTAAAATGGAAAAATAGACTGTTGTCTTTACTTAATGGATTTCTATCTAGTTACTACGTATTAAAGTGAAAAGTAACGATTTTGAAAATGTTAAAATATGAATTTATTTCAACTAATTAATGATTGGCTTGCCCGACAGTGGTGTCCGGCGCCATCACGACCCTATTAGATTTTGGGTCGTAACAACTTCGACGTCGTTTCTTCAAGCATAAATGATATCATATTGAACAAATGAGCTCCAATTTCTATTTTGGATGAAGTGTTAGATCCGTATAGTAATTACGGACCCGTAGTAAAACAAATCATCAAATTTGGACATCGTATGAGGATTTTATGGGCATTTTACTAAGGTTGTCAGATTTTTCGGGTTAATTACGAAATTGCCACTGACGACGTAATAAAATCTGCACTATTTGCAAATATTAAAACCTACATATCGCCTTCATTATAAGGTCACATTGAGTGATTCAAAAGTCTAACTTGATTGGAATTTCACAAGGAATCCATTGGAGACATAAAAATAGAGTTTTAGGATCACTTGGCACGGGAAACGAGGCAGAATAGCTGGCAGGAAAAATATATATAAAACGGGCAGACTTTTTCTTCAAATTTTCGAACCCCATAGCCCCAGGAATGAATTCCTTCACCAAATATCATCCCCAAGTCATAGGTAATCAATTCTAAACTTTACTCTTTCAATTACTCATTGTTTTTCATCACTTTTAAATAAAAAAGACTAAGAATTTTCATGGTAAAAATTGAGGGTTTGGGTAGAATTAGGGAATTTTATAAAAATCGAATCTTTACCTCGAATTGAGGTCGTATTTTGAAACTAATTGTATATTCGGGTTCGTGGGTGAATGGGTAAACATAATTTGGTCCGAACCCCGAGTTTAGACCAAGCGGGCCCGGGGTCGGATTTTCACTTTTTTTTAGAAAACTTAGAAAAAATTGTAATTTTCAATAAAGTTAGTTCCTTTGGGATTAATTAATTATATTGAGTTAATTATTATTAGATTCGAGCAAGTTAGAGCAAGATTCTAAAGGAAAAGTTGTAATTGAGCAGTGAGTGGCCTTCGAAATTGAGGTAAGTGTTTAGTCTAACTTTGACTTGAGGGAATATGAATCCCCACTTGTTTGCTATGTGAAATGCATGAGTGTGGTGTATAGGTGAGGTGACGAGTATCTATGCACCACCCAATTTGCCTGTTAAGCATGATCCATTTCCCGTTCCCAACTTAATTGGTTCTTGTCTTAATTGTTCTATGTCCATTATTGTTTCTATGACTACTTGGCCTTGTTATTTTATTGTTAGATATCGTTGTGATTATTTTTGAAAGAGTATTGGTTGTTTTAGCTGGATTCCTTGTGGTGCAAAAAGGTTGAGCGGGTTGGCATTATTTTTACGAATTATATATATATATATATATTATGTTTCTGTTGGTTTCATTTTTGATAATATTGAGGAAGTGATGAGGAATGCAGTTTAAATGTTTTATGATTTTTGAGGTTCACGTGGTTGTTTGGTTTCAATTGATTGTTGCCAGTTGTTGTGGCAAGTGTATTAAAAGTGTTGGATGTTCTCTTGATTTTATCATGGTACATAAAGACTGAGCTGGGTTGACAGCGTTACGGTGTTTACATATATTCTGGTTGATTTTATTGTGAAATAATATTGGTTGAAGCTTACGAGCTATACTGTTTTCTGTTTAAAATTTGTTGAAATAAAAGTGTTGTGAAAGGCTTGGCCTGAACTGTGAAAGTTTTTTATGAATAAACAAAATTGGCGTGATAAGGGGGATGTGATAAGAGGGCTGTGACAAGGGTGGATAATTGATTGTAATATTGTGAATAGGTGGGATCGGGTTGCACGATGCAACAAGACAATAATAAGGGAGAATATGCATGTTTTACTGTTTATAAAATAAAGGCTGGAACACTCATTGTTTTATTGTCATTATTTCACACTCTGCTTTTACTATTATTTTAAAGTGAAACTTGTTCTGTTTACAATTTGACAAGACATAAATATTGTGAAAGGCTTTGACTTGAAAGGCGGAGATAAGGGGGTTGTGATAAGGGGTTGTGATAAGCGGGTTGTGATAAGGGTGGATAACTAATTGTGATACGGGTGAATAAATTGATCGTAATACAGGTGAATAAATTGATATGATATGTCTGGTGGGATCGGGTTGCACGCCGCAACAAAGAGCAATAAGGGAGGACAATTATATTTTTAATGAATCTCAAAGAAAAACAAAGATTTGAAAACTACCATTTTATATTACTTCATATTTTTGCACTACTTTTATTTAAAGTTAAAGTTTGAAAACTTGGATATCATTTGAGAGGTTGTTATAGCTGAGGCCTGGAAAAGGCGGCTGAGTTATTTCATTGTTGTTGCAGTACTTAATTATTTGTTTAGATTTTTTTCTTGCTTTATAATTATTGTCTCAGTTATATTTTTCTTGTTCGTGTTGAATTGTTTTGTTGCGTTATTGTATATATTATTGTTACAGGTTATATGTTGTTAATGCCTCGTCGTAGCCTTGTCACTACTTCGTCGAGGTTAGGCTCGACACTTACTCAGTACATGGGGTCGGTTGTACTGATACTACACTCAGCACTCTTTTGTGCAGATCCAGGTATCGACCAACAATAGAGATATTTAGAGCGGCTAGTCATTTATTCTGAGACACGAGGTATATCTGTCGGCATTCGCAGATCCCGAGAGTCTTCTCCTATTTTAATAAAACTGTTTTATTATATTCAGAACAGTTACACTATTTCTTTCAGCCCATTATTTGTAGTATTCTTTAGTAGTTCGTGAATTGTGACACCAGACCCTGTGGTAGTTCTTGAGTTACTTATATAATTGGTTCGAGGCTCGGTTTATTTAAGTGTTTATTATTTTATGTTTGGAATTATTCATTGAAATTCAGTACCTTGAGTTTATTTTATAATTTTTTAATATGTTTAAATAGATAATCAAAGGTAAATAGCTAATCGAACTCTAACATTGGCTTGCCTAGCAAGTGTGGTGTTAGGCGCCACCACGATCCCTAAGGTAGGGAATTTGGGTCGTGACACAAACCTAACCTTAGGTTGAAAGTAGTGACGAGTTGGAACATAGGTCGGGTCCAACACCAATAACCAACAGTAGTTTGTAACAATGTAAAGCAATTATATAAAGAAATAGCTCAGAGATAAAATGCTCAGCCTTTTCATAGTTTCGCGAAATAGTTCTGCTTTTCATATATAACAGCGAAAAACCCAAGTCTTTTATCGAAATTTTGCCAAAAATATGAGTAAGTTGAAACTGTAATCTTCCTTGAAAATTGTAATTTTCCCAAAAACGTTTCGTCACGTAAATGTTTCATTTTCAGATAGCTGATGATACCCAATTTTTCCTCATGTAATATATATATATATATATATATATATACACTCTCAAAATAGTACATATGCATCATCATTTAATTTATAAGCATATACAATTTCATAATTTTTCATAATTTTCATATGCTTTAATTTTCATATGCATATACGCTGCAGAGAGCATTTCTCCCACAATATTCACTTGCAGCACATATGACAATATAAACCATCATAACTTTGTGATCATGTTCTTTTGAGTCCGCTATTGCCACTAATATAACCAGTTTGG
>ML300440.1:1236-30690 GCA_005239495.1 Nicotiana undulata
GTTGACTTTTCCAACTCTAAAGCTCTTGTTAGAGACTAAGTGTCTCAATCCACTCTATTTTCACTCCGAACCCGAACCAACCAACCCCAACACTTCATGAACAGTCTAACCGAGCTACTACAAGATAGAAATAAGGGAACAAATGCGTATACTACGTAACAACGGACCGGGTCGTTACAAGTGGGTTCTACCTCGGGCCATTTTTCATTATTAGACTCGTCTTGGTTGGATTCACCATCGGAGGAGATAAGAAACCTGGCATCGGCTTTATCTGCCTTTTCTTGGCCAATCTCTTTAGTGAGGTTGAAGCCTCTAGCATGAATCTCCTCGAGAGTCTCTCTCTGAGATTGTCACCTAGCCAAGTCATTGCTTCGCTTTTCTCGGTTGACAGCTTCCTTTTACTCCGTTTGAGCAGCTTCAGTGTCCCTTTAATACACGACAATAGTTATCTGAGTCTACTTGACCTGAGCCTTGGCTTCAAAAACCTCGGCTTCGATCTTGGCAAGTTTGGCCTCGAGCTCGTCGATAATTTTGACCTGGTCTGAACTGCTCTCTTTGACTCTCCTAGTTGAGTCTCGGCCGCTTCCAGTTTGGTCAGTGCAACTTACTTCCCCACGGCAAGGAGGTCCATCTATTCCTTCCATTGGTTGTACTCGGCATTAACCCGATCAACCTCGCCTCGAAGCTACTCTTTTATCTCTACCTTCTGCTGCAACTCAGACATCGAAGTATTAGCTTCCACAGTTGGGACGAGAAGGCCATACTCTTTCAAAATTATAGTTACCTGCTTCTCCAGCTCGACCTCATATTCTCGAGCCTTGGTTAGCTCTGCCCGAAGATCTTTGAGCTCCTCATTCTTTTTATTACAAAGGAGCCCGAGGGTTTTCCCTTTACCCAAGGAGCTATTCAGCTTGGCTTCACACCGGCTCATCTCGGCCTTAAACTTAGAAAAAGCCTACAAAGAAAAGAAATGATCAGTTAAAGTAAGGCGGGAAAAAGGAAATTGCAACGTTAAGAGTTAAGTCTTACCTTAGATAAGAGATGTTGGGCCTCTTCGAAGGTCGAAAATGCATCAATATGGTCGGCATCATCAACTCCAGTGAAGAAACTCTGGAAAGGATCGTCCTTACCAGGGACTCCGCCCAAGTCAGGCGTTTTCAGGCTCCGGGCTTCTCTAATGGTGTCCTCGGAGTAAGCTGGGAACGATGTGGAGTGACCTATTGTCATTGCCTCGAGGAGGTCCCCCGAGGTGCTCTTTTTGATCGCAGGGGCTTCAGAACTTTCCCCCTTTGGCGTGCCCGCTGAAGGTTGAGAAACGACCACAACATCGGGCGATTGGGGGTCGTTGCCATTATCTTCCTTCGAGGTACCTTCATCACGAGACAGGATCTCGATTTCGGTGGATTTGGCGGCTTCGACTGGATTTTTAGTTCTGGTCACTAGAGCCAAAACCTCGACCTCATCGTTCTCATCATCCATGAACCGGTGGACTGAGTCTTTGTCCACATGGATGGCGTTCTTCCCGCGTCTCCGAGTAGGCCCCGCTTTATTTTGAGGGTCTTCGGGCTTCGAAGCCCTTATTCTCTTATTGTCCTTTTTCGACTTTGGAATCGGGGACTCCATCTTCTTCTCGGCATGGGACGACCTCATTTCAGAGAAATCTCCAATGCCTGCATAAGCAAAAACTAAGTATTAGAAAGGAATTATTTTTGATAAAGCGGAAAGTACCAAGATTTTACCATGGTGTTAATCTTCCCATCTTCCCTTCGACAAATCACGCCATTTGCATTTTTCATATGAGGGGGTCGCGGCTAGTTTCCGGACCAAGTCTTTGAGGACGGAGATCACATAAGGCATCCAAAGGACCGCTGAAAATAAAGGTAAGAACGTCATGCAAAGTATAGTCTAAGTACAGAAAATTACTAAGGAAACAAGCTACACTTACGGTCGAAGTTCCACTTTTCATGGAACAACATTTGTTCCTCGGGGATTATATCGCTGGTCCTCACTTGAATGAATCTGCTCATCCAACCTCGATCTTTATCTTCATCATTGTTGGCAAAGAACGATTTGGTCAACAACCGTTGGAGTTTAATCAACCCTCAGAAACGTTGAGGTCGGTACAAGCGGATAAGGTGGCTAAGGGTGAACTCGAGCCCCTCGGCCTTGCTGGAGAAGTAGCGAAGCATGATCACTATTCTCCAGAAAGATGGATGGATTTGACCGAGGGTTACTTGGTATATTTTGCAAGAATTGATCACGATTGGATTGAGGGGACCAAGCGTCAAGGGGCAAGTGTACACACTTAATAACCCCTCCACGTGGGTGGTAATGCTCTCCTCACGTGTAGGGATTTGTAACACGACCCCACCCCCCAACCATAGTCCTTCTTTATGGAATCGAGGTGATTCTCCGTAATCGAACAAATGTACCTCGAAGCATGCTCACATCGACTGGGAACATCAGGTGGATTTTCAATGGTGAAGTCTTTATTTAAGGTGCAACCACCAAGAACGATCTCGTGAAGGCGCCGACTAGACGGGAAGAGGAAGAGGAAGTTCCTTCTTTTTGAGGAACAGTTTTTGATGTTTTAGCCATTAGTTCTGGTTGATTGAAGCTTAAATGATTGGTATTTGATAAACTTTCGGTACTGAGAAGGCGGAAAAGCTAGTGACGAAGGAGAAGGAGATGAAGAGGAGAGGAGACCACAGGAGTTGCAAAGATGAAATAAAGTTCTTTATGAGATGAGGAACCATGTATTTATAGGTGAGAGGCGACGTTTCGGTGGCGCTAGTGGCCGACCACAACTGGCGCACATTTAATGTCTTGGAAAAGCATACCGACGAGACGTTTCAGTCACTTCGCACGCTTACGTCACGAGGATGATGTCATTATCGGGACTCTGGAAATTCGAGGCTCAAATTGTTTCTTATCATTTTATTCTAAGAAACGTGGGGACTATCTGTATACGATCAAAATCAGGTGCTCCCGATTTCATAGGTTCGAGGGGTCGCTCCGAGCCCGAGTGCAGAACAGACCGGGCAAGCCCAATAGGTCGAGCTCGAACCTGGTAATGGAATGCAAGGCTCGAAGGTCGAAGTGAACGATGGATATTGAGGCTGGGCATGACTTACCCCGAGATAATGCCGTTATGGGTTTGTAACAAAACAGGTGAGATTCCCACAATGGCACAAAGATCAAGGCGATAAATTCCGGAACGGATTTGTACGAGTTCATACTAGGCGGTTAGACAACTGTACAAATTAGATTCCTTTCTAGAAATGAAAATGTACCTTATTTGGGGCTCCCCTATTATATAAAGGAGAGCCCGTTTATTTGTAAAGATCATGAATCATTGGCAAAGAGTATACAATCTTACTTTTCGTTCATCTCTCATCAAAATTGTTCCTTAGGTTTATTATTATTCCTTTATTTTACTGTTCATACTATTGTTCTTCGAGGTCATTGTAGCTCGAGGTCGAGGCGCTCATACACTGGTTTAACTTGTTCACTGAACTAATTCATTTATCTTCTTGTTTATCAACTAGTACTGGACTAAATCACGTATCTTTAAGACCTAAATATAAATTTAATTGTTACTCAGATTTTAGGGTTAAATATTATTTAATTCCAACCGAACAAGTGAGAAAACCCTAAGGGTCTGTTTGGAAGCCATGTGTAATTACATGATGGTGTAATTACTAGAGTAATAATTATATAACCTAGTAATTATATAATATAGTAATTACAATGGCCTTTTTGTTTTCCATAACATAATTACATTGTAATTAATGTTGTCATGTTTTGTTGGTCAAGTGTAATTAAGAAATTAAATTATTATTTTAGATTAACACATAAATGAGTTTTACTATATGATAACATATATATATATATATATATATATATATATATATATATATGATGAAAATAAAATATAATTTATTCTGAGGTATTTAAAATAAATTATATTCTATAACAATTTAATAAATAATTATACGTTTATAGAGAATATCATAAAAAGCATCTATATATTATACATAAATAATATTATCGCATAAATCAATTAAATAAAATTCAATGACGAATATAATCTTTTCACCAACTCATGTGAATATAAGAAAGTTACAGTTTTATTGTAGCAACTGTATTTCGATTCATCCTCTTTTTTCTAGGGTTTCATAATTTAGCCTAGAAAGTATTTTCTATAACAAAATATTTATATTGATGACTAAAAAAACTTGTAATGTCACACCCCAACCTTGGGAGGTGCGACCGATACACATCATCCGAAGGTCCGTACACATCGACGCTTGTTCTTGCATTTTTTTTATTCTATAAACTGGGCCATTGAGTCCTTCAAGCAATAACACCAAAATTAATATGTGAATAGTTTACTAGGAAAAGAAACATCGACATTTCATGTGATTCATAAATGTACCCAAGAAGGTTACAATACCACGCATTTACATAAAACCATACTTTAGTCTTCAAACCTCTAAGACCACCAAAAAGGAGTACACATTTATATAATTTGGTTAGGACAAGGCCCCACCATACCCAAAACATTAAAAATATCTGCTTCAATACCTATTGACTTCTGAACTGCTACTCCGAAGGAGTGAAGAGCAATAACCAATGAGCTGGAACAACACCCTACTGGGGAGGGACGTCACTGGATCTATCTGCACCTGTGGGAATGAACACAACACCCAAAAGAGAAGGGGGTCAGTACGAAAAGCGTATTAAGTATGCAAGGCTAAGAAATACATGTAAATCAGAGACATAATATAAGAGATATGATTTCATGGTTTCAACCTAGGTGCCGAAGACAGCCACCAGGGCATACACTGTAGAAGAGATAACTTATAAAGATGTGAACTTTATTGAGGGTTAGACCACTCCTGAATCTATGCATTAAATGCAACATAATATTACTTAGCCCTTTGTAAAGCTATCTTACTTTGTATCGTACCCGACCTCACATGGGACTTGGTAAGATTTATCTCCTTTATTACATCATACCCGACCTCAAGAGGTCTCGGTCGTACCCGAACCCATGAGGGTTCAGTAGTGTCTTATGTCACTTCGTTCTGTACCCGGCCTCATAGAGAGCTTGCTTTTACCTGGTCACATAAGGGCTCGGTCGTTCCCTGCCACGTAAGGACTCGATAGCATTCCACATCATACCTAGTGGATAATTGGTTGCACAATAGGTGTCGTACCAAGCCACAAGGGCTCAATAAAGTAAAATAGATACATATACATATAAGTGCAATGCAAAATCTATCTCAAGAGTTATTAAATTCAGACTCAGAATGCATCATAAGGTCCTATTTCAGGACGCCAACTAGGGATATTATATACTTTGAAATAAACGCTACCAACAGGAACATACGAGGACAAAACAATATCATTGAGAGGGCTTAGAATTACCAAACCTTACAATGCAAGAATCATTTAGAAGAAGGGAGAAACTTACACTAACTCATGCCAAGAAAGAAAGATTCCTTACATACTTTGTTAGAGATCTAACTATACTCTTATGACGTTTAGTTTTTATCCTAACGAACCTTCAGAATCAGTCCCAGCAGGTGACAGATATTGCAGCAACAATTCAAAGTTTCTCCAGGCTAAATCCTAATAGAATCGTCTTTTTGACGTAGTTTAGTCTATTTGATGCTTCAAAGGGGATTTGAGAGCGTTTATGGGTGATTTGTAGTGAGTGATATTTCTAGTAAAATCAGATAGAATAAGCCTCACTGTCCTTATACACATATTCAAAGCATAGGGAACTCTATCAATATCACATGCAAAACGGGTTACCCCACTTTGTCTGTCTTGCTCGGTGAGACAATTGAGGTCGCATGCAGTTTCCTCCTCTGCCTAGTAATGCATCGCATCTGATTGGACGTGCTAGAAATCCACACTTACCAAGCTTAATTTAAGTGTATGTTGTAACTTTGTCCCCTCATTTTTAATATTCATCCTCAAATGTTGAATCATGGCCTATCTTGATGGCCTCATTGTTACCTTCCCAGTGTGGAATAACTGGTGGTACCTAGATTTCATATCCTCTTCAGTTTTTCTTTACATCTATTCTACATTGCTATTCCTCCAAATTACTTTAACCAAAGACACATCTTTAGTTTGCAGCTTACGAACTTGACGGTCTAAAATAGCCACCGGATGCACTGTTTCCAATTCGGGGGTGACTCAAGTTTTTAAGCTACTCAACCAACTTTTTGAATAATGCGATATGGTCCAATATAATGGGGATTTAGTTTGCCTTTCTTATAGATCCTTATCATGCCTTTCGTAGGTGATACCTTTAGAAACACCCAATCTCCCATAGCGAACTCCAAATCTCATCGTTGGTTATCAGAGTAAGATTTTTGCCTGCTTTAAGCGGTCAATAGTTGATTTAGAATGGTTTACACCTTTTCCACAGGCTGTTGAACCAATTCTAGACCCAATAACTTTTTTTCACCAACTTATAAACAGCCGATATGAGGTATGCACTTTCGTCCATATAGGGCCTTATATGGTGTCATTTGAATACTGAAATGGTAGCTGTTGTTGTAAGAAAATTCTATAAGTGGTAGATGATCTTCCCAATTTCCCTTGAAATACAAAATACATGCCCGTAACAAGTCCTCGAGCATTTGGATCGTACGCTCAGCCTGGCCATCGGTTTGTGGATGGAAAGTTGTACAAAGGTTGATCCTTGTTCCCAACCTTTTTTAGAATGATCTCTAGAATTTAGTTGTAAAATTGGGCACCTCGGTCCAATATGATGGAGACCATAACCCCATGGAGTCAAACTATCTCCTTAATGTATAGCTTGGCATAATCTTCAGCTGATGAAGTAGTCCTTACTGGCAGGAAATGAGCTGACTTGGTAAGTCAATCCATGATAGCCCACATGGAATCAAACCTTCGATGTGATCGTGGCAATCTTGTAACAAAATCAAGGTTAACCACTTTCCATTTCTAGGTTGGAATTTCCATATTTTGCAGCAACCCTCCCGGTTTCAGATGTTCGACCTTGACTTGCTGGCAATTTGGACATTGAGCAACGTATTCAACAATGTCTTTCTACATGCCTTTCTGCCAATACAAATGTCGAGGATGATGGTAAGTCTTGGTTGACCCTGGATGAACATAATACCAGGACCGATGAATCACTGTCATAATTTGCTCTCGCAATCCCTCGACATTGGGTACATATAACCGACCTTGGTATCTAAGAACTCCGTCCTTAGATATCTTGAACACTCTCTTCTTATGAAATGGGACACTTTGTCTTCATTTTACCAAGGCTGGATTGTTGAATTGTCGTGCCATTACTTTTACTACTAGTGATAACTCGGCGGCATTCCGAAATGTGACCCATCTACTACAAGTAACAAGCAATTGTACACTTAAATTAGCCACCCAATATGTAACTACCCGACCGGTCGTTTTGAGCTCTAGCGCATTGTTCAACAGTTTGAGGCCATGAGCAGCTTCATTTCAGGTATTATGACTTGTAGGTGTGGTCGTAGTTGAATTTCGGGAAGTTCGAAGTTAAATTAGAAAGAAAATTCTCATTTCAGAAGCCTTAAGTTGGAAGAATTGACTAGGATTGGAATTTTGAGTAGACGACCTCCGAATCAGGATTTGAAGGTTCCAGCAGGTTCGTATGATGATTTCTGACTTGGGCGTGTGTTCGGAACGGGTTTTGGATGACCCGGGAGCGTTTCGGCGCCCAATAGTGAAATAAAAGTTTCCTTAAGTTTGAATTGTTGGTTTGAAACGTGTTTTTGTGTTATCAGGGTCCGAACGGAATTCCAAGACCGGAAATAGTTTCGTGATGTCAGTTATGATTTTCTTGCAAAATTTGGCGTCATTCAGAGTAGTATAGGTAGGTTCGGCGCATTGTTAACGAATTCAAGAACTTAAAGTTCTTAAGTTTGATTCTAGGAGTTTTGAGGTGTGATTTTGAGTTTTACCATTGTTTTGAGTGTTCCGAAGGCTCGAGCAAGTTCGTAGGATGATTTGGGACTTGTTGGTACATTCGGTTTGAAGTTCCGAGGGCTTGGGTGAGTTCCAGGTAGGTCCCGGGATGTCTTTAGGCTTAAAACATAGCTGTTGCAGGTCAGAGAAGTCAAATCTATGAACCCACCACCGAGGTCCGCGGTCCTTTTTGTGCTGACCGCGGAGGGGGCCTTCGCGGCCGCGGTTGTGTTTGTGCGGTCCGCGGTAGAGGAGCTGGACCACTGGTCCGACTTCGGAGGCCGATCTACAATGAATTGTGATATGATTTATAAACGAAAGTTGTAGCCCTTCGTGTCTGGTTTCCATATAGGTAAAGAAATCACAATTTGGGCATTTGTAAAGAAAGTTATGGCCAAAATACTAAAGCATGTCACTGTAGTCATGTTTCTTTGTTTTCTTCACTTTTTCTTGTTTTTGCCAGCGAGGTCCGCGGTGGGGGACTGAGAGGGGTATAAATAAGTGGGATTTTCAGTTATTTTGTATTTTTCAAAATCCTAAAAACATAAGAGGGGATTTTCCAAACACTCTTTCTTCTCCAAAACATTTGTAAGTGATTTCTAACTCATTTTCTTCGCTTCTTAACTTCTTTTTAAAAGATTTCATCCTAGAATTTAGGGTTTTCATGGTGGAATTGGGAATTTTGGGTAAACCCTAAGAATATTGAAATTTGGGTATTTAGACCTCAAATTGAGGTCGGGTTCCAAAACCATTTATATATCTGGGCTCGGGGGCGAATGGGTAATCGGGTTTTGATCTGAATTTCGGGTTTGGACCGAGCGAGCCCAGATTCGATTTTTGACTTCTTGGGGAAAAACTTTATAAAACTCACTTCCATGCATTAGAAGTGATTCATTTAGCATTTATTGATATAATTAAGTAACTGGTGGCTAGTTTCGAGTCCTTGGGAGACGAGTTTGGAGTTTTGGACGCATTCTTGACCCGGATAGTAGGTTCGACACGAGGTAAGTCTCCTTTCTAACCTTGTGAGGGGTAATTTTCCCCATAGGTGATTTTATTAAATATGTGCTACTATTTGTGGGGGCTACGTACGCACGAAGTGACGGGAGTCCGTGCGTAGCTACTAGTTATGCCTATGCCCCGGTAGCTTTAGGCCTACATCATGCTTTGTTGTTATTATATCTGATTTGTGTTTATTATTTGCTTTGAGAATACGCTAGATCGAGCTTTCTTATTAATAATTTTAATAAGAATCGAAAATTTGTTATAAAAAAAATTGGGAACCTTGAAAGTTTTCACAGAAAGTTCATGTTTTGGAACGGAAAATGAAGAATACTTTAATAAGTCGAGAATTTATGTGTAACCGCGTCGCATGTATGATTCGTGAGCGTGGTAAATCCTCATACTACACTCTTATGGGATCATGCCGTTCGCCTCGACAGGACTTATGTACCACACTCATGGGAGCGGGCCGTTCGCCTCCGCAAATTAATAAATGTATCGATGGTTCGTGTCGTTTGACCCTTCGGCAGTGTACAATTTACTTTTATGTTGGATCTGGCCGTACGCCTCGGCATTTCCTATGTACTTACTATCTTCATTGAATCATGAATAATGTTGGCTAGAATCTAGTGCACCTGAGGGCTCTTCCCCTTAATTTACGTATAACAACCTATTTTGGTGAAACCGTATCAATGTATACGTTTTATTTTACGGAAGGAAATTGCTAATTGAGATCTGATTAGAATGTAAGGAGGGAATCGTACCATGTGATTTATTCTCGTTTGTTATATGTATTCACTCTGTTTCATACTTATTTATTTTGTTACTATACCTAATATTAATTGACCTCTAGCAAGTGTCAAATTCGACCTCTCGTCACTACCTCTCTGGGGTTAGGTGGGATACTTACTGAGTACACGTTGTTTTCGTACTCATGCTATACTTGCTGTGCATTTTGTTGCCCATGTACTTTCACAGAGATGGGGTCAGCATTGGAGACTTAGGTGAGCTGCATTATCCGAAGGCGACCCGCAGCCGACAGAGTCTCCCTCATACTGTATTTATTTTAATTTTAAATTTCTTGTCCATCGGTATTTCAGACAAGCTTTGTTGTATTGGTAAAATTTTTAGAAATTTCTCATGTACTTGTGTCACCAGGTTCTGGGAGGTGTTTGGGATTTACTGTAATAAATTAAATTGCTTACATGTCGTATTTATTTAATGAATCTTTCTTCGCTCATTGGGCTGTAAGTGAAAGGTAACGATTTCAAAAAAAGAAAAATGTTAAACATGAATTTAACTCAATTAATTAATAATTTGCTTGCCTGACAGTGGTGTCCGGCGCCATCACGACCTTATGAATTTTGGGTCGTGACACAATACAAGTATTTAGTCATTTCTAACTTATGCTTTTCCATGTGTTGTAGACTACCCATGGATTTCTGACTTAATGCGTCAGCCACAACGTTTCCTTTCCTGGGGTGGTACCAAATATTAGCATCGTAATATTTTAATAACTATATCCATCTCCACAACCTCAGATTTAATTATTTTTGCTTGAATATATACTATAAACTCTTGTGATCGGTGAATATGTCAATATGTGCTCAATACAAATGGTGACGCCATATCTTTAGGCAAAAATGAAAGCTACTAGCTAGAGATCACGTGTCAGATAATTTTGCTCATATTTCCTTAGCTGCCTTGAAGCATATGCAATAACTTTATGTTGTTGCATTAGTACACTGCCTAATCCCACTCTGGAGGCGTCACAGTATATGACATACCTCTCGGGTCCTTCAAGAAGAGTTAGAACTGGAACCGAGGTTAGCCTATCCTTCAACCCTTGGAAGCTCATGTCACAACCATCGATCCATTGGAATTTAGCTGCCTTCTGCGTCAACGTTAATGGGGAAGCTATGGATGAGAAATTCTCCACAAAACCTTCGATAGTTACTGACCAAGCCCAAGAAGATGTATACCTCAATGGGAGTTGTGGGCCTTGGCCAATGCTTAACCTCTTGGACTTTTTGACCATCAACTTTGATATACTCTACCGATACTATATGGCCAAGAAAAGCAGTCGAGCTTAACCACAAATCACACTTGGAAATTTCGGCATATAATTCGTGATCCCAGAGGGTGTGTAGGACCTTTTGCAAATGCTCTGCGTGCTATGATTCCGATCGAGAGTACACCAAAATATCATCAATGAACACGATCACAAAGATATCCAAGAATGGCCTGAATACTCGATTCATCAGGTACGTAAAAGCTTCTAGTGTGTTGGTTAGTCCAAAGGAGATAACGAGAAATTTGTAATGTCCATATCTAATTAAAAATTGTCTTCATAATGTCTTATTCTTTGATCCTTAACTGATGATACCCAGATCAAAGATTGATATTTGAAAAATACTTAGCGACTTGCAATTAATCAAACAAATCATCGATCCTTGGAAGCAAATATTTGTTAGTGATTGTTACCTCGTTTAGTTATCGGTAGTCGTTACAATTTCTCAAGGAACCATCCTTATTTCGAACATATAATACTGGGGCTACCAAAGGGGAAGTGCAGGGGAAAATGAGGCCCTTATAAAAAAGGTCCTTCAATTGATCTTTTAATTCCTTCAACTCGCAAAGAGCCATCCTATACGCAGGAATAAATATCAACTGCATGTCAGGTTTCACATCGATAGAAAACTAAATCTCCCCCCTCAGAGGGAATACCCCAGAGCTCATCAAGGAACACATCGGAAAATTCACTAACAACCAGAACTGACCGAAGGGTGGGAGGCTTCGCCTCCCATTCTTGCACACGCACCAAATGATAGAAACATCCTTTAATGATCATCATTCTGGGCTTAAGATAATAAATACACTTTCCTTTTGGAGATGAAACATCTCTCCACCATTCATTAAGGAGCCCTCTTATAAAGTTGAAACAAACAACCTTCTTCTACAAATCCACCACAGCGTATGAAGAGGCTAGCCAATCCATGCCCATAATAACATCAAATTCTATCATTTCTAATTCATTCAAATAAGCAAAAGCATGGCGATCACGAATTAGCACGTCACAATCTCGATATACCCGCTTAACTACCACGGGCTCTCCCACGGGCATGGATACTTCGAATAGATGTCGTAACAATTTAGGTACTTCACCATATTTACTAACAAAAAATGAGGAAATGTACGACAAGGTAGAACTAGGATCTATCAAAGCATACATATTTATAGAGAACATGGATCATATACACGTGACCACATTTGGTGATGAATCTAGATTCTGTCTGCTTGACAATGCATAAATATGATTCTATGGTTTCCTACCTGGGCTGGGCATGGACATTCCACCTCTACCTCTACCTCTTCCCATCAGTGTTCATATATCTTGTTTACAACAATGTGCTATCGATGAAGAAGTTGGTACTGCTCCCGTAGGCGATATCACGCCACCACATTCCTCTCGTAAGAACCTAGTTTCCCACAAGAATAATACAATCAGAACCTTGACGGCATTACCCAAAATGATTCTTTCTACATCGGCCACAATGGGGGAATCATAGGTCTTGCCCTGCTAGGGTCCCCACTATTTTGTGAGATATGCCCTCGAAAAATCTAGCCCTGACAGGAATAAGTGGCCCATTTTCTATACTAGCCCTAAGATTGTGATGGCACACTAGCCACTGAGTTAGGTGATTTTCAAGGAAATGGAGACATAAACCCGCCTAGAAGTTCTCCCATATCTCCCGTGGACCGAACACTCTTAGATTGACCATGGTCGTATTATATAACTTCTTGTTGAAGCCTCTTGCGGTCCTCCATGTTCTGTGCATAGTGTCGCGCCCCCTTTTTTTAACTCCTCCTTTCGGATCGGTCAGGGTTCTTGATATTATTGGGACAACTCGTTTCCTTTTGGGAAAGGGGTATGCAAGGAATCAGAGAGTCTCCACCTAACGAATTAAGGTGCGTTAGGGAATTTACTAAGGGTCATATACAAACATTGACTTGGATAACCAGAGATAGGGTAAGAACTTGAAATTACTCCAAGGGGAAGGTGTTAGGAACCCCTCAGAGTCCACAATTGTGGTTTTCCGGCCAAACAACTTTGTGAATTTAAGCAAGTAACAGATAGGCAATTAAAGTTTAAACAGGTTAGGGTTTTGAGAGAATTCGCAGTCTAAGCACACATATGAAAATACATTTGAAAAGATTGAAACCTAAGTAGGGTTTTTGAAAGAGTTATAATCTAGACACATATGCAGGGGGATAGGGGAGTCCTAGGTTGTTTATCCTATAGGATCACATTAGAACAATGCCCGGTAATCACTCCTCAGAAGAGGGGCTACACGTGGCATTAGCGCGGCGGTCATCATATCCATATCTACCATTCCCACCCCTTAACGGTTATTAAGCGCGTGTTATTTAGTGACCTCTATGTTTGCTGTTACCCGTCCCTTCTTAATGGCCCTGGAGGAATTTAGGACCTCTACCTATGGGAAGTTCTAGACAGATCCCTAAGGTTTAAAGGAGAATAATACTAAGGCGACAAACAATAACATATAGGACTTCAACAAATAGTACATGAAAGAAAAATTAAAGGCTCAGGTTCACCTCCACATGTAATACATATAAGCATCATGACTCAAACACAAATAAGGGCAGTAGAGTCCTAAGGCATGGTATCTAGGTGAGTATCAGAACACAAGGGATATGCAGATTCCTTTTGTAACTAAGAAAACAGGGGCCTACCCAGTTTGCCTACTGATTTTAACATGTTAAGCATTAGGCAGCATACACAAAGAGGCAGATTTTCAGTTTTAACAATTTGAATGACCTAAGGCTTGCATAGGCGTAGGAAAGTGTATAATAGTTACCAGACTTATTAAGAAAAACTATTACAAATTGTTTTACCTAAACATGTTGTTCTAGGTGTTGCCAAAATACAGGATCATTGCCAGTTGTTTAGAAATAGGGTAAAACTATTTTTTCATGTTATCTTTTCTGCATTAATAGTTAACTAGGTGTAGTTGAATGAGTGAGACCTTAAACATGATATCTAGTATGTGCCTATAAAGAATAATAATTTATATGCAGAATTCCTAAAAGCAGGATTTCTAGGTGCACAAAAAAGTTACAGTCTTGTTAGACATGATTTTGCATGAGTAGCATCTTAGTGTTATCATTTACCCTAGGGACATGATTTCTAAGTGATAGTGAGCATACCAAATGAGATGCTGAAACAATGTAAAAGACCTAAAGCATGATATATAATGTGAATGTATAAGGCAGAGTGGTTTATATGCAAAATTCCTAAAAAAACAAGATTTCTAGATGCTCAGCAGGTTACAACATTAGACATGATCTTAAATTATGCATAAGTAACATTTTGCGTCACTGTTGTCATTTATCCTAAATACAGGATTTCTAAGTGATAAAGCAATAATGTTAAAATGAAATGCTGAAAAAGTATATATGAACCTAGGGGGGCATGGCATCTAATGCAAGATATGCTTTGCACACATGGGTCCTAAACATGAATCCTATTGGGCACAGAGAAATGTAAACCTAAGAGCATGGTTTCTACCCTTTGATATTTATAACATGTATAGCTACCCTTCCCCCTTTTCACTATCCATACCCAATATTTGTTTATAATAAATTATTACAAACCACTATTGAATGAATTACATAAGTAGATAAGAAAATAAGAAGCTATATTATAGGGAGTCCATCAATAGACCCAGATTTCCAAAGTTCCAATGCCAAGTGGTATTTCACAGCCTTTCACATAATCCGGGTGTGCCAGAGTTCCCTAAAGACCTCAAGGGATTCCGGGTAGTGCTCACACCCAAATTTCATAACCATGGTTGAGTAAGTGCAGCATGGAAGAGACAGCTCTAATGTATCAGAGTTCAAAGGGATCTCATAGGGATCCCAAAGCAGTCACACATTAGGATCTCATAGGGATCCCCCACACATAGTTTTGAAAAGATTTGAGTAAGAAATAGTTTTAAACAAGAAAGACTGGTTTTAAAAAAAAAATAGTAAAAGACTTTATTCAATAAAAAAAGTTTGAAAAGAGTAGGGCAATCAGAACAAACAACATTCGCATCTCAGGATCAGAAAAACACACATAGAACAAGAACTAAGACAAGTTCAGCAACCACAAACAGGGTAATGAGGGATTGGGAACAAGTATAGGGCATATAGGGTAAGCACATAGTAGGTAGAGATGCACATAGGTACTAAATCAGGGAAGTTATAAGGGAATTCAAGGGCTTAAGGTACAATAAGTACTCCAGAACTACAAAGAACAAAGCAATCATAAAGTGCAACTTGCTTTAGCATAGAGAGTTCAGGCCAGTAATCAGAGTAGCCTAAGTGAAGCAGAATCATAGTGAAGTATACTAAAAGGGGGTATCAGTACATAAGCATGTTGAGTTCTAAGGGAGGGGGTACATAACATGCTAAGTGAACAACAGTGCAAGCAGGTCAAGTACAAACATCACCGCAAAACCATAAGTAAAAACATATTAGAAACAGGATGAATTGAAGTACTAAAAGAAACATATTGTTTTTTGAAACTTAAACTGAAATTAGGACATATCATTATAGGAGATAGCAAACACAGAATGAAGAGTAAGAGAGTAGAATAATCAGCCTTGGCTTACAGCCGGCTGATAATAGCACGTAACCAGAAGGAGAGCAGAAGAGAGTATTTGTGTATAAAAGAAGTTTTGAACAATGTCTTCGTCTATTTGATAATGAAGACTAAGGTACTTATAGTTTTAAAATAGGAAGAAGAATAAGGTAAAAATAATAGTTCAGAAGTAATTATAAAGTATATACTAATTAGAATCAAATTAGTATAAAGACTTCCCTTAATTATGGAATCATGCTCAAACTGTAATAGACAGTGATAACATAAGGAAAGAAAATCATATAAGGCTGATTGTACACATAAGGAAATAACATGAGTATAGTATAGTATAGAGCATGTAAGTAAGGCCAAGTTCAGAATCCTATTTAAGGAAAATATATACGAATTAGTATGACATAAAAATTAGCCAGAGAAATAAGGCAAGAGATAATTTAAATCCTGAAAATCAGTAAGGAGATCCTCGAGTGAGGTTCTAATTACAGGAAATCAACATCAATCAAAGGAAAATATCACACATGAGCGGGATAAACATGCTACATGCAAGGAGAAACAGGAAATCAACATATCCTAATTAAGAAAAATGCTCGAGAATCAGTAGATAATATCATGCAAGATCAATGAAGAACCAATCATAGGGATTCAAACACTCACAACTAGAAAAGAATATTGATTTAGGGGGAATCAGTACAAGCTTATGGGAACAAACATAATAAACTCATACTAGGCAAAAATCAGAAACCCTAACAAGCAAACATAGGGTAAAATCACATAAATCAAGGGTTCACATGGAGCATGGCCTAAAATATAGAATAATTGTAATACAGGAAGGAGAAGTGAAGATTCAAAGACATTGATGAACAAAAAATAAAGTAGAACCACATAATAAGCACGAATAATAGCAGCCATAAACCCTAGCAAGAAAACATAGGGTAAAAGTCACGGAATCACAGAGTATTCATGGAAAACTAGTATACATACAAATTAGGTAAACTTATTATCGAAAACAGACTCAGAACCACAGATTAAAATCAAGAACTTTCGGGTTTTTTAGCAAAAAAATCAGACAATAGGGGAAAAGCTCAAATAAACGCTTAGACATAATGAAAATCATAGGGTAATACTAAAATCGGAAGGAAAATCATTTTTGAAAAGAGGTTTAAGAACCCTAGTTTTGAAGATGAATAGTCGTTTTGAGAAAATCGGAAAAACCTTTAAGGAGAACAAAAAAATATCTCATAATATGCCATGATTTATTACAGATGTAAGGAAATTAGGGACTAGTAGTGTGACGACCCAACCGGTCGTTTTGCGTATTATGACCCCATTCTCTTAAATGAAACCTTCCATAGCGGCTACTCGTGCTTTATGACTTGCAGGAGCGGGTGGTTCGGGATTTGGAAATGATTTGAGTGGTTTAGGAACGTTTGGTTCCTTAAGGTTGGCCTATTTGGCCAAGTTTGACTTCGGTCAATATTTTGAGCAAATGACCTCGAATCGAGTTCTGAAAGCTCCAGTAGCTCCGTATGATGATTTTAGACTTTGGTGTATGTTCGGCTCAGGTTTCTAACGACCCGGGAGCATTTCGGTACCCGAAATGGAAATCAGGATTTCCTTAAGTTTGGGATTTGGCTTGAAATGGGACTTTATGCTATCGAGGTCCGAACAAAATTCCAAGACCGCGAGTAGTTTCGTATAGTCATTTATGACTTGTCTGCAAAATTCAAGGTCATTCCAAGTAGTATAGACTTGTTCAGCGCATTGAAATGAATTCTAGAAATTTCAAAGTTATTAAGTTATGATTTCAGGGGTTTTGGAGGGTAATTTTGAGTTTTAGCAATGTTATGAGTGTTCCGTAGGCTAGAACTAGTCCGTATAATTATTTGGGACCTGTTGGTACATTTTGGTGGGGCTCGGGTGGGCCCAGGTGCCTCCCGGACCCCGCACGAGGCCAAAAACCACCAAAAACCACTACTGTTGCAGCTACTTCTGGTGTGACCGCACTTGCGGTCTCTCAGTCGCAGGTGCGAGTCCGCAGGTGCGAGTCCGCAGGTGCGAGTCCGCACCTACGGTCCAGCCTTCGCAGGTGCAACCCCCATCGCAGGAGCGACCCTTCTTCCGCAGGAGCGGGACCGCTGGTGCAGACTGCTTCTCCGCAGGGGTGATGATATTCTTGCAGGTGCGAGACCGCACCTGCGGTCCCAAGGTTGCAGGTGGGGAAATCACTGTTGCCAGCCCCTTTAAATGTCCAGAAATACGGATTTTCTTCATTTTTACCCACCATCAACCTCCAATAAAGAGCATCCAAGTTTGAGCAACACCTCCCACGACCACCCACTGTAGAGGTAAGTAATTCTCTTCCAATTTTCACTACTATGCATAGAATTCAACGGGTTTAATTCCTAAAGAATCAGAAACCATAAACTTTGGATAGAAATTCTAGGGCTTTGAATAAATTGGTGAATTATTCATTTGAGGCTATGAATCCTTGAATAACTCACATAACTTCGATCCTTAGACTTCGGGTAAGTGATTCCTTCAAGAATTTTCGAAATCCAAACGTGTGGGCCCGGGGTCGAAATTCCGGAAATGGTCAAGAATGCTTAATTTTAAGATTTCTTGTCAATTCTTCTTCCTTGAACCTGAATTAATTCAATTATACCATGATTGGTTAGTTGCGAGCTGTCGAGGGTGAATTTCGGAGATTCGGGCGCATCCTTGATCCGAAGGGTGATATCGTCACGAGGTGAGTTTCCTTTCCAAACTTATAAGGGGGAAATGTCCCCGTAGGTTCCTTGTTTGCTATGTGTACATGTTGAGGGGGCCGCGTACGTACCAAGTGATGAGAGTCCGTACGTGGCGACTATATTGCTATGTCGGGTAGCCGTAGGACCCAGGAGCATGCCATTTCGTGCCTTATTTGAACCATTATATGTATTATAAATTGTGTTTATTGTTGAAATGACATGGAGAGGTAAAATTATGATGATGTAAATCCTAATTGGCCATCAGTGATATGATATTGACACAATACTGTTGAGATCACGGTCGAGTCGGTACCCGTAGGTACCTATATGTGAATATTATTACTATCGAGTCAGCACACGAGTTGCAGGCATGATGCGCGATCGTGGGGAGCTTATTACTATTGAGTAAGCACACGAGTCGCAGGCATGATGTGCGATCGTGGGGAGCTTATTACTATCGAGTCATCACACGAGTCACAGGCATAATGCGCGATCGTGAGGAGCTTATTACTATCGAGTCAGCACACGAGTTGCAGGTATGATTCGCGATCGTGGGGAGCTTATGACCTCAGTCCTTATGACCTACGTTATGACTCCGGCCGGTTGTCTTGTCCGTGTCGGTATATGTACACTTGATTCTGGTTCACATGTGACAGTATTGGCAAGGTATTGTTGAATAAGAGGAATTGGTACTTGGTGCTCTTATTTGTGTTACATTGTGTGTTCATATACTTGTTGCTTATTTTTTCGCATGCCTATTGCTTTAGCCTTATCTCATTCTATACTATGTTGCTGGACCTTAGTGAGTATCTAGTCGACTTCTCGTCACTACTTCTTCGAGTTTAAACGGGATACTCACTAGGTACATATTTATATATATGTACTCATGCTGCACTTTCTTTTATTTTCAGTACTTGACTGTACAGGTCCGGAGGCTGGTACGTCTGATTATCAGGCCGGTGCTAGATATTGATATCGTGATAATACTTCACGGTGATCTGCTTTCCCGGCGACTTCCTAGCAGCACCCTGGAGTTCTTTTGTTATATTCTCTGTCCATTTCATTCAGACTGAGACTCTGTATATATTGTAGTCATTGTATATTCAGTAGTTTCCCATGACACTCGTGACACTAGTTCCTGGCACACACGCGGTATATATATTTTGGGTTTTGGGTTGTATATGTATGTATATGTTTTATATCGGCCTTGTATTTACTATGATTTTACCTTCATTCAAGGCTAGTATCATGTTAGATGTTTTAAATAGGTAATTATTGATTTGTCTGACCGAATAGGAAGAGTATCACTTAGTGAAGGTTATATCGGCTTGCCTAACCCCACTGTTGGGCGCCATCGTGACTTGAATTAGGATTTGGGTCGTGACAACATGGTATCAGAGCTTTAGGTTCACGTAGTCTCACGAGTCACGGGCAGACCTAGTAGAGTCTTGTGGATCGGTACAGAGACATCTGTACTTATCTTCAGGAGGATGTGGGGTGTTAAGAAACTTCTTTTGTTCATATCCTATCGTGTAATCAATGATGTACTCCAACTTGATCTTCTATTCTCACCTAGAGGTGTTTCAGTGAGGCCTCAGCTCAGTGCCATGCCAGAGCGCTCTTACCGTCTTCCAGCCATTCACAGTCCATCTAGTGGTTACTCCAGCCGTCAGAGATCCTTCGGTTCCTATTTCAGTGCTGTGACAGATGATTCTCATTACACTCCAGCCATTCAGGATTCTTACTCTTCAGGCCAGCAGGGTATGTCACATCTGAGATGTTACGAGTGTGGGGACTTAGGTCACATAAAGAGGGATTGCCCCCGCTTTAGGGGAAAGGCCGTTCAGCAGAGTCACCAGCCTATGGGTCCCGCACCAGCAGTCCGACCACCTAGGGGTGGAGGTCAGATTGGCAGGGGCCATCCTAGAGGGGGAGGCCAGTCAGGAGGGGGTCATTCAGCTCCAGCTCTTCCTGGGGGAGCTTAGTCATCAGGTGTTACAGCCAGGTACTATGCTATTCCGGCCAGGGCAGACGTAGTGGCCTCAGACGCTGTGATTGCAGGTATTATTTCAGTCTGTGGTAGAGAGGCTTCTGTGCTATTTGATCCAGGGTCTAATTATTCATATATCTCAACATTATTTGCCAATTCTCTTGATGTTGCTTGTGGTTCCTTGGGTTCTCCTTTGTATGTGTCCACTCTTGTGGGCGATTCTGTAGTGGTAGATCGGGTCTACCGAGCTTGTGTGATTGCTTTTTGTGGACTTGAGACCAGGGTCGTCCTGTTATTGCTTGATATGGTTGATTTTGAGGTTATTTTGGGCATGGATTGGCTATCTCCTTATCATGCTGTGTTGGATTGCCATGCCAAGACAGTTACGTTAGCCATGCCTGAGTCGCCGAGATTGGAGTGGAGGGGTTCTTCAGTTAGTGCATTCAGCAGGGTCATTTATTTTATGAAGGCTCGGCACATGGTCGAGAAAGGGTGTTTGTCTTACCTTGCTTATGTGCGGTACACCACCGCCGAGTCTCCTACCCTTGATTCAGTACCGGTTGTTCGGGAGTTTCCAGATGTGTTTCCTGCAGATCTTCCAGGCATGCCTCCAGATCGATATATTGACTTCTGTATTGATTTGGCTCCAGATACTCAGCCTATTTCTATTCCTCCATATCGTATGGCTCCTAAGGAGCTAAAAGAGTTGAAGGAGCAGCTTGAGGAGTTATTGGCCAAGGGATTCATCAGGCCAAGTGTGTCGCCGTGGGGTGCTCCAGTCTTATTTGTGAAGAAGAAGGATGGGTCCATGCGGATGTGCATTGATTACCGCCAGTTGAATAAAGTGACCATCAAGAATAAGTACTCTCTACCGCGCATTGATGATTTGTTTGATCAGCTACAGGGTGCTCGTGTGTTCTCTAAGATTGATCTGAGGTCAGGCTATCACCAGCTGAAGATTCGGGCTTCTGATGTTCCGAAGACTGCTTTTCGCACCAGATATGGCCATTATGAGTTTCTAGTGATGTCCTTTGGCTTGACTAATGCCCCAGCAACATTTATGGATTTGATGAATAGGGCATTCAGGCCGTATATTGACTCTTGCATTATTGTTTTCATTGATGATATATTGATCTACTCACGGAGTCTGGGTGAGCATGAGCAGCATCTGAGAATTGTGCTTCAGACCTTACGAGAGCAGACGCTATCTGCTAAGTTCTCCAAGTGCGAGTTATGGCTGGAGTCTTTGGCATTTCTGGGGCATGTGGTTTCAGGAGAGGGTATCAAGGTTGATCCTCAGAAGATAGAGGCAGTTCAGAGTTGGCCGCGTCCTACCTCAGCTTTAGAGATCAGGAGCTTTCGGGGTTTAGCAGGATATTACCGTCGGTTCGTGAAGGGGTTTTCTTTTATCGCATCCCCATTGACCAGATTGACTCATAAGAATGCCCCGTTTCGATGGTTCGACGACTGTGAGGCGAGCTTTCAGAAGCTCAAATCCGCATTTACCTCAGCTCCAGTTCTATCATTGCCTTCTGAGTCAGGGTCGTATACTGTATATTGCGATGCTTCACGCGTCAGGTTAGGATGTGTGTTGATGCAGGATGGTAGAGTTATTGGTTATGCTTCGCGCCAACTAAAGGTTCATGAGAAGAACTGTGCACGACATGGAGTTGGCAGCGATTGTTCATGCTTTGAAGATTTGGCGGCACTACTCATATGGCGTGTCTTGTGAGGTCTACACTGACCATCTCAGTTTGCAGCATTTATTTCAGCAGAAGGACCTTAATTTGAGGCAGCGAAGATGGATTGTGTTGTTAAAAGACTATGATCTTACTATTTTGTACCACCCGGGCAACGCGAATGTAGTGGCAGATGCTTTGAGCAGGAGAGCAGCGAGTATGGGCAGTTTAGCTTACATTGCAGCGGAGGAGAGACCTCTAGCATTGGACATTCATTCCTTGGCCAATCGCTGGTGAGATTGGATCTTTTTTAGCCTCGTCGAGTTCTAGCTCATGTGGTTTCTTAGTCTTCGTTATTCGGAGAGATCAAGGCTCGACAATTTGATGACCCATGTTTGGAACAACTTCGATATACCGTGGTCCAGGGTAGGGCCAAGGATGTTACCCTAGGCGAGGATGGGGTTATGAGACTTCAGGGCCGATTGTGTGTTCCAGATATTGATGGCCTAAGGGAGAGGATTCTAGCAGAGGCGCACAGTTTGAGGTATTCTATTCATCCAGGGGCGACGAAGATGTACCGTGATATGAGGCAGCATTACTGGTGGAGGCAGATGAAGAATGATATTGTGCAGTTTGTATCCAGGTGTCTTAACTGTCAGCAGGTCAAGTACGAGCACCAGAGGCCAGGAGGCTTGTTCCACCAAATGCCCATTCCTGAGTGGAAATGGGAGCGCATCACCATGGACTTCGTGGTTGGGTTGCCTCGGACATTGCGGAAGGTTGACGTGGTTTGGGTCATTGTGGATAGACTGACCAAATCAACGCATTTCATTCCTGTGGCTACTACTTATACTTCAGAGAGGCTGGTTCAGATTTTCATGAGAGAGATTGTCCGACTGCATGGTGTGCCGGTGTCTATCATCTCAGATCGAGGTCCTCAGTTCACCTCGCACTTCTGGAGAGCTTTGCACAGTGAGATGGGCACTCAGATATACCTCAGCTCAACATTTCATCCTCACACTGATGGCCAGTCAGAGCGTACGGTTCAGATATTAGAGGATATGCTCAGGGCCTGTGTGATTGATTTTGGAGGTCAGTGGGACCAATTCTTGCCTTTGGCGGAGTTTGCGTACAATTATAGCTATCAGTCCATCATAGAGATGGCTCCATTTGATGCTCTATATGGTCGGCGATGTCGTTCTCCCATTGGGTGGTTTGAGCCTGGCGAGGCCAAGTTATATAGCACAGATCTGGTGAGAAATGCCTTGGAGAGAGTGAAGGTGATTCAGGAGAGGTTTCGCACAGCTCAGTCTAGGCAAAAGAGCTACGCGGATCAGCGGGCGCATTATATAGCATTCATGGAGGGAGACAAGGTTCTGCTGAAGGTTTCTCCGATGAAGGGCGACATGAGATTCGGGAAGAAAGGCAAGCTAAGCCCTAGGTTTATTGGTCCTTTCGAGGTGTTGAAGCAGGTTGGAGGGGTTGCTTATGAGCTTGCTTTACCTCCAGCCTTATCAGGTGTTCATCCAGTTTTCCACATATCCAATCTTCGGAGGTATCACGCCGACTTCTCTCACGTGATTGATTATAGCACTATTCAGTTGTACGAGCAGTTGAGTTACGAAGAGGAGCCAGTGGCCATTATTGATAGACAGGACCGCCATTTGAGGTCCAAAACAGTTTTTGCGGTTAAGGTTCAGTGGAGGGGCCAGCCAGCCGAGGAGGCGACTTAGGAGTCCGAGGAGGACATGCGGAGGCGACTTGGGAGTCCTAGACCCGTTCGAGGACGAACGTTTGTTTAAGAGGGGGAGAATGTGATGACCCAGCCGGTCGTTTTGCGTATTACGACCCCATTCCCTTCAATGAAACCTTCCATAGCGGCTACTCGTGCTTTAAGTCTTGCGGGAGTCGGTGGTTCGGGATTTGGAAATGATTTGAGTGGTTTAGGAACACTTGGTTTCTTAAGGTTGGTCTACTTGGCCAAGTTTGACTTCGGTCAACATTTTGAGCAAACAACCTCGGAATCGAGTTCTGACAGCTCCAGTAGCTCCGTATGATGATTTCGGACTTGGCGTATGTTCAGCTCGAGTTTCTGACGACGCGGGAGCATTTCAGCGCCCGAAATGGAAATTAGGATTTCCTTAAGTTTGGGATTTGGCTTGAAATGGGACTTTATGCTATTGAGGTCCGAACGGAATTCTGGGACTGGTAATAGTTCCGTATAGTCATTTATGACTTGTCTGCAAATTCGAGGTCATTTCGAGTAGTATAGACCCGTTCGGCGCATTGAAATGAATTCTAGAAATTTCAAAGTTATTAAGTTATGATTTCAGGGGTTTTGGAGGGTGATTTTGAGTTTTAGCGATGTTATGAGTGTTCCGTAGGTCGAGCTAGTCCGTATAATGATTTGGAACCTGTTGGTACGTTTTGTCGAGGGGTCGGGTGGGCCCAGGTGCCTCCCGGAGCCCGCACGAAGCCAAAAACCAACAAAAACCATTGCTGGTGCAGCTACTTCAGGTGTGACCGCACTTGCGGTCCAGCCTTCGCAGGTGCGACCCCCATTGCAGGCGCGACCCTTTTTCCGCAGGAGCGAGACCGCTGGTGCGGACTCCTTCTCCGCAGGTGCGATACCCAGGGTCCCAGGGTCCCAGGCTCTTTTCCTCAGGGGCGATGATATTCTCGCAGGTGCGAGACCGCACCTGCGACCTTGGGACCGCAGGTGCGGAAATCACTGTTGCCATCCCCTTTAAATGTCCAAAAATACGGGTTTTCTTCATTTTTACCCACCATCAACATCCATTAGAGAGCATCCTAGTTATAGAAACACCTCTCACGACCACCCACTGTAGAGGTAAGTAATTCTCTTCCAATTTTCACTACTATGCATAGAATTCAACGGGTTTAATTCCTAAAGAATCAAAAACCATAAAATTTGGATAGTAATTCTAGGGCTTTGAATAAAATGGTGAATTATTCATTTGAGGCTATGAATCCTTGAATAACTCACATAACTTCGATCCTTAGACTTCGGGTAGGTGACTCCTTCAAGAATTTTCGAAATCCAAACGTGTGGGCCTGGGGTAGAAATTCCGAAAATGTTCAAGAATGCTTAGTTTTAGGATTTCTTGTTAATTCTTCTTCTTGGAACCTAAATTAATTCAATTATACCATGATTGGTTAGTTGCGAGCCTTCGAGGGTGAATTTTAGAGATTCGGGCGCATCCTTTATCCGAGGGGTGATATCGTCATGAGGTGAGTCTCCTTTACAAACTTGTAAGAGGGAAATATCCCCGTAGGTTCCTTGTTTGCTATGTGTACATGTTGAGGGGGCCGCATACGTACCAAGTGACGAGAGTCCGTACTTGGCGACTATATTTCTATGTCGGGTAGCCGTAGGACCCACGAGCATGCCATTTCGTGCCTTATTTGAATCATTGTATGTATTATAAATTGTGCTTATTGTTGAAATGACATGGGAGAGGTAAAAATATGATGATGTAAATCCTAATTGGCCATCAGTGATATGATATTGACACAATCCTGTTGAGATCACGGTCGAGTCGGTACCCGTAGGTATCTATATGTGAATATTATTACTATCGAGTCAACGCACGAGTCACAGGCATGATGCGCGATCGTGGGGAGCTTATTACTATCGAGTCAGCACACGAGTCGCAAGCATGATGCGCGATCATGGGGATCTTATTACTATCAAGTCAGAACACGAGTCGCAGGCATGATGCGCGATCGTGGGGAGCTTATTACTATCGAGTCAGCAGACGAGTCGGAGGCATGATACACGATCGTGGGGAGCTTATTACTATCAAGTCAGCACACGAGTCGCAGGTATGATTCGCGATCGTGGGGAGCTTATGACCTCAGTCCTTATGACCTACCTTATGACTCCGGCCGGTTGTCTTGTCTGTGTCGGTATATGTACACTTGAGTCTGGTTCACATGTGACAGTATTGGCATGGTATTGTTGAATAAGAGGAATTGGTACTTGGTGCTCTTACTTGTGTTACATTGTGTGTTCATATACTTGTTGCTTACTGTTTCGCATGCCTATTGCTTTAGCCTTATCTCATTCTATACTATGTTGCTGGACCTTAGTGAGTATCTAGTCGACCTCTCGTCACTACTTCTTTGAGTTTAGACGGGATATTCACTGGGTACATATTTATATATATATGTACTCATGTTGCACTTTCTTTTCTTTTCTGTACTTGACTGTACAGGTCCGGAGGATGGTACGTCTGATTATCAGGCCGGTGCTAGATATTGATAGCGTGGTCATACTTCACAGTGAGCTGCTTTCTTGGCGACTTCCTAGCAGCACCCCGGAGTTCTTTTGTTATATTCTCTGTCCATTTCATTCAGACTGAGACTCTGTATATATTGTAGTCATTGTATATTCAGTAGTTGCCCATGACACTCGTGACACTAGTTCCTGGCACACACGCGATATATATATTTTGGGTTTTGGGTTGTATATCTATGTATATGTTTTATATCGGCCTTGTTTTTACTATGATTTTACCTTCATTCAAGGCTAGTATCATTGTTTTAAACTGGTAATTATTGATTTGTCTGACCGAATGGGAAGGGTATCACTTAGTGAAGGTTATATCGGCTTGCCTAACCCCGCTGTTGGGCTCCATCGCGACTTGAATTAGGATTTGGGTCGTGACAAGTAGTTAGGGTATCATAGAGATAACCCAAAGAGAAGGAGAAACGACTTAGAAATCACTGGTTCTAGCCGGAAATAATAGGATCTTACTCGGACATCCATGAACGGTTGGAGAATGGCATGAGAAAACCTGGGAGGTGAATGAACCGCCTCTGGTTCTCTTGAGGACCTCAAAGTCAGCATCAACCCGGTGTAGGAGGAGAGTCATGGGCTGGGGGTGGTAGTGAGACCACCGTAGTTACCGGCGAGTGACGGCCGGTGAGAGGAGCTGTGTTTAACAGAGAGAGTCTTGAGAGAGATGAGAGGGTGAACGACAGAGAGAATGAGAGGGAATGAGAGGGAAGTGGGGGGGGGGGGGTAAGTCTTTAGGGTTTATTTTATGTAAGGGTGAATCTGGACCGTTGATCAAAATTGATCAACGGTCCAGATTGAACACATATTGGGCCTGGTAGGCTAAAGCATTGGGCATGAGGGTATTTGGGCCAATTAATTGGTTTGGGATCATATTGATTTAGGCTATAATTGAAAATAAAAGTGGCTAGTTATTAAATGCCCAATTAAATTAGATAAAACAATTTATAAAATAGCTAATAATTGTGCAAAAATGAAATTCATGCTTAGAAAATAATTTAAAATGATTACTTAGTATTTTAAAAATGCAAATGGTTAATTACTGGATAAAAATAGTGTAAAATCATATGATTGGGCTATAATTGTAAAGTTATTGCAATTATAGCCAAAAGGTACAAATTTGGCTAATTGTGAAATAATCATGTCTTAGTAGAACCCTAAATAATAAATTAAATCAAGAAATGCTTTTGAAATATTTTGTAATGCAATTTTATAATTATTTATTGGAAATAAAATGCTGGATAATTTAAAAATAAACTAACAAAAAGAACTTCTTGCGCAATTCATGCCTTTCTGTTTATAGCAAAAGTATTGAAAAATACCAATTGCTATTGATACATGATCTTGAGGCTATATATGTAATTTTAAAATGTTTTGAGGAAAAATTGGGTATCAACACATAGGCCTGAATAAGGGCAATATCTATAATCGGGTTTAGAGAACCTGTGGTACGAATGGATGCACTCGGTCACTCATTTTGGCCACCACCGATGGACCATACCTATCTGAGGATTTAAATTGCATGCTATACTCACTGACACTTATATTACCTTGATCCAACCTCAAGAATCTATCTTCTCTAGCTTGATAGAGTTCAACGGGCAAACACTGCTGCAAGAATGCCTCAGAAATTCCCTCCATCCCGCAATTGGGGAAAAAGGTCCCCTAGACTATTCCCAAGTCTATGTCACGACCCGAAATCCAACCTCGGGCCATGAGTCCGTCTAACATTGAACCCGCTAGACAAGCCAACGTTTGAACTAAATAAAACTCATTAACAACTAAAGCGAACAAGATAACTAAGGCATCGATGGTCAAAGTAATGAAGGTTAAACAATTACCAAAAATAATATAACAACTTCGAAATAAAACCCATATACAAATCCCGGAACTGGTGTCACATACTCACGAACTGTCTAAGAGATTACTAAAACAAAGGTCTGAAATAAGTACATATGACTGTCTTTGAACTATAAGATAAGACAGAACTGAAAGTGAAGGGTAGAAGGTGACGCCAAGGCCCACGAACGTCTGCGGGTCTACCTCGATGTCTCCTGTATGAACTGATGGAATGCTCTGACCGTCAGTGACCACCGGGTTCGGCTGCGTAGTCTGCACAACATAAATAAGTGAAGGTGTAGCATCAGTACAACCGACCCCATGTACTGAGTAAGTGCCGAGCCTAACCTCGGCGAAGTAGTGACGAGGCTAGGACTCACAACAATATATATGCACCTGTGCAATTCCATATAATAACAGGAAAATACCAACGGAAATAAGCAAGTAAGACAAATACGGGGAGAATATGCTGGGGTAAAAGGGGCAACAAAATGCTAGCACAGTAGAACAGGGTAATAACTGAAGTGTAAAAAGTAAAATCCGGGATTTAACGTCTCAGGACAGATAATGAACAACAAAGGCACGGCATGTCCCCTCGTGCATAATCTCGCAATCACTCGGCACGGAATGTCCCCTCGTGCAATAAATAGTAACACTCAGCACACAAGGTCCCCTCGTGCAACAAATAATCAACAATCAACACAGCATGTCGCCTCGTGTGATAAATAACAAACAATCAGCACGACATGTCCCCTTGTGCAATAAATAATAAACGATCAACACGACATGTCCCCTCGTGTGATAAATAATAAACAATAGCATGTCCCCTCGTGCGATAAATAATATAACGAACAACAATATAATGTGAAAAGCAACAATAAGAAGTCTCAAGTGTAGGGAAATACTCAATAAAATTCTCTCGTCCCGGCAAGGGACTTAGCTATAACCAACCTCGCATCTGAAATACAAATTCAACAGTAAAATCCTCAACTGAAACAAATAACACAATAACTCCCAATGTCATGAAACAACATCAAGGTATCACTTCTAAATCACCAATTACTCATAGTATGGAGAATATTAAGAACACAATATGATTCATCACAATTGACTCACGGGCATACTTGACCGCAACATATAGGCACTCGTCACCCCGCCTATACGTTGGACATGAATTACACATAGCAAATAAGACTCTATACCTAATCCCTCAAGCT
>ML300442.1:10379-53023 GCA_005239495.1 Nicotiana undulata
CGTTAATAAAATCTTTCGGAGCTTCATAAGGCCATTTTGCCTTTGAGTAATATCATAAAGTAAACTCTTTTCAACTTTCATATTTTTCTGAGACCCATGAACAGATGATAAAGTATTATGACACATGGAAATTCAAGAACATAGATATCTCTAATACTTCTATGAATAGAGTCACTTATGGAATTTGTGCATTTGCACGTTTCGTTCGTATCGCATGGATCATGCCAAAAAAAGAAGGGATAGCCTTAACATACCTGGAGTAGGGAAAAATCTGTATGATATTTTTGGAAAGGATTGCACCGTACTCCTTTAGAACCGCAAAATTCTTACGTTGTTAAGCTTCTAGTAATTCTCGTTGAATTTGATAATGTGCAAAGGATTTATTTGAGTGTAGTGTCAAAATTAGCTAGAAAAGTAAGTAATGTTGATATAAAGTGTTGCCTTTAATTATCCATTTGATTAAAATATTGAATTTAATAGAAATGAAGTAGTGTATATCTAACCCTTAGTTGCCACCTAAGATTATATAACTACTTAGTCATATGTATCAAGGGTGGGTTACTGCCACGTTTTGGGGGGTTTGGTCTTATATGATAATCTACTACTTATTTAGGTAATGTCCCATTACCCGGTAATTAACCAATTACTCGCATAATTAATAATTATTCCCACTTACTTAAAATACTACTCACTTTTCACATACCTTATAAAACTTACTATTCTTGCCATGTGGTAGCTCGTATGGAACTAGTCATAAATACTGAGTATTTTAGCTCGGGCCATCTTTTATCCCAAAATGTCAAACTTTGACGAAATTCATTTCTTCGATTTGCTTACCCTCTCACCTTCACGAATTTATTCATTACTTGTTTAAAATAGCATAAAATGCTTATAATCTTAAAATAATCTCATTCCTAAACTTACGTCGATTAACTTACGACGAAACTTTAACGTACGAAAAATGCGGGATGTAAGATCTCATTTCCGTGCTTTCATCACTTCACTTATAGCGTACTTTCACGTACGAAAATATGGGGTGTAACAGTTTTAAGAATTTCTACCGTTATAACAACTCGGAGACTTATTCGGGCATTATTGTAAATAAGAAATTTTACGGGTCTTTACAAGCCTAAACATCGAACGCAAGAGGTCGCTCCCCGACTGATAAATAAGCTAGACTGCCCATACTAACTGACTTCCGGATCAAAGCATCGGCCACCACATTGGCCTTCCCCGGATGATAAAGAATGGTAATATCAGAATCCTTTAGAAACTTTAACCATCTCCTCTGCCTCCTGTTCAAATCCTTCTTTCTGAACAGATACTGCAAGCTTTTATGGTCCGTGAAAACCTCATATGGCACTCCGTACAGATAGTGCCTCCAAATCTTCAAAGCGTGAACAATAGCTGCAAGCTCCAAATCATCAACTGAATAGTTCTTCTCATAAATCTTCAATGACGAGAAGCATAGGCTATAACCTTGTCATCCTGCATCAACACTGCACCAAGCCCAACTCATGAAGCATCACAATCCACGGTATATGGTCCTGAACTTGAGGGCAATACTAACACTGGTGCCGTGGTCAAGGCTGTCTTGAGCTTATGAAAGCTCGCCTCACACTCATCAGACCACCTGAACTGAGCACACTTCTGGGTCAACCTGGTCATCGGGTTGCGATAGATGAAAATCCCTCCACAAATCGGCGATAGTAACCTGCTAAGCCCAAGAAACTCCAAATCTCTGTAGCTGAAGTGGGCCTAGGCCAATCTCTAACTACTAAAATCTTCTTGGGATCTACCTGAATACCCTTTGATGAGATCACATGGCCTAGAAATGCAACTGAACTCAACCAAAACTCACACTTGAGAATTTGGCATACAACTGACTATCCCTCAGAGTCTGGAGGACGACTCTAAGGTGCTGCTCATGCTCCTCTCGCCTGCGAGAGTATATCAATATATCATCAATGAAAACAATAATGAACGAGTCCAAATAAGGCCTGAACACTCCATTCATCAACTCCATGAATGCAACGGGGGCATTAGTCAACCCAAAAGACGTCACCAAAAACTCATAGTGCCCATAACGAGTGCGAAAAGCTGTCTTAGGGACATTAGAAGCCCTAATCCTCAGCTGATGATAACCAGATCTCAAGTCTATCTTGGAGAACACCGTAGCACCCTGAAGCTGGTCAAAGAGATCATCAATCCTTGGCAAAGGATACTTGTTCTTAATAGTAACCTTATTCAATTGCCGGTAGTTCATACACATCCTCAGCGAGCCATCTTTCTTCTTGACAAACAAGACTGGAGCACCCCAAGGAGAAACACTAGGCCTAATGAAGCCTTTATCCAACAAATCCTGCAACTGCTCCTTGAATTGCTTCAACTCTGGTGGGGCCATACGGTATGGCATAGTAGAAATAGGCTGAGTGCCCTCAGCTACCTCAATACAAAAGTCAATATCCCTGTCGGGTGGCATACCCGGCAGATCAGCAGGGAATACCTCTGGAAACTCACGAACTAGGGGCACAGACTCCAGGGAAGGAACCTCGGCACTAGAATCACGAACATAGGCCAGATAGGCCAAATAACCCTTCTCGACCATGCGTCGAGCCTTCATATAAGAAATAACTCTACCAGAAGAATGACTAAGAGTCCCCCACCACTCCAAACGAGGTACCCCTGGCAAGGCCAAGGTCACTGTCTTGGAATGACAGTCCAGAATAGCATAATAGGGGGATAACCAATCCATCCAGAATTACCCACCGGTGTAGACACATGCACAACAGTTCTCAAGGAATCACGGGGCATGCTCAAATAAGGGGGAAAATATGAAGACACATAGGAGAATGTAGAACCCGGATCAAATAACACCGAAGCCTCTCGGTTGAAAACTGAAACCGTACCTGTAATAACTGCGTCAGAAGCCTCAGCATCAGGACGAGTAGGAAAAGCATAGCACCGGGGCTGAGCCCCTCCAACCTGCACATCTCTGGGTCTACCGGCTATGGGCTGACCTCTACCTCTCATGGCCTGACCTCCACTTCTATGAGTCTGACCTCCACCTCTAGCACCATGACCACCACCCATAACTACCTGAGGGGGTGGGGGTGCACTTGCTGTAGGGACTATGGCGCGAGAACCCTGATACTGAGAACTACCAAAAGCCCTGGGGCAATACATCGCAATGTGCCCATGAACACCACAAGAATAACAAGGTCTCTGCTGATGTGGCTGATGACTTTGGAACTGTCCCTAACGACCCTGATAACCACCCTGGTAGCTCTGAAGTGGCTGTGCACTGATAGGTGCTGGTGGTGCACTAATAGGGGCTGGCGGTGCACGGTGAGATACCTGAAGTGCTGACTGAAATGGTCGAGGCGCATGGCCTCTACCAAAAGAATCCCTGCCTCCAGATGAGGCTCCACTGAATCTACCAAAGTGACGGAGCCTCTTGTCAGCCCCCTAACCACCTCCCTGTGATGGAATCATCTCAATCCTCTTGGCCACATCGGTCGCATCCTGGAATGAAATATCAGTACCTGACTCACTGGCCATCTGGAGTCTGATGGGCTGAGCTAAACCCTCAATAAATCTCCGCACTCTGTCACGATCAGTGGGAAGTATCATAAGTGCATGTCTGGCTAGAGTGATGAACCTGGTCTCGTACTGAGTGATAGACATAGATCCCTGCTAGAGGCGCTCAAACGGACTCCGAAGATCCTCCTTCTCAGTAACTGGAAGGAACTTCCCCAAGAATAACTCGGAGAACTGAGCCCAAGTCAATGGTGCAGACCCATCTGGTCTGGTCAGGCAATAGTCTCTCCACCAAGACTTGGCTGCGCCAGATAACCGAAAAGTAGCAAAGTCAACTCCATTGGACTCCACTATGCCCATGTTCCGAAAAACCTCATGACAGCTGTCCAAATAATCCTGTGGATCCTCTGACGGTGCACCAGTAAAAGTAGTACTGAATAACTTGGTGAACCGATCTAGTCTCCATAGAGCATCTGCTGACATAGTTGCACCCTCGGTTGCCGGTACCACAATACCCAGCTGAGCTACTCCAGCTGTCTGAGGTGCTGGAGTCTGAAACTGAGTGGCAAACTGCTCTGGGTATGAATAACATGAGTCTGGGTCCCTCCCTCAGCCTGAGAACCAGCTGGTGCAGTAGGAAGAAGACCGGCCTGAGCCACACTTTCCATAAGTCCCACCAAGCGGACTAGAGCGTCCTGAAGCACTGGGGTGGCAATGAACCCCTCCGGGACCTGAGCCTGTCCGACTGGAACCGTCCGATCAGGAACCTCACCGGCATAGTCTACCTGTGGGTCCTCTACTGGAGCCGCTGTTCTAGCTCTGCCTCGGCCTCGACCCCTCGTAAGAGCTGCAATAGGAGGATCATGCTGCTGATCGGTCGATGAGGAAGCACGCATTCTCGCCATCTGCGAGAGAGTAATTATAGACTCAATTAGTATTTAGAATTCAATTGGCACGACAGAGAATGAAAGATGTGGAGTTATTCCTAACTTTGCAGCCTCTAGGGGATACGTACAGACAGCTGGAAACCGATCCCTCAAACTCTACCAAGTTTGTCCGTGAGTTGTGAGACCTAAGCAACCTAGTGCTCTGATACCAACTTGTCACGACCCAAAATCCCACCTTCGGGCCATGACTGCGTCTAACGTTGAACCCGCTAAACAAGCCAACGTACACAATTACATTAACATAGTAAAACTGAAGTAACAGAAATAACTAGAACAATTTATATTCCTTTTTAAGTGCGAAAGTAGATACTTCTTAACTAAATAAAAATACCAATAATACATTCCGTTAGCAATATCCCAGAACCTGGAGTCACTAACTCACGGACTGTCTATGAGATTACTAAATACAAGGTCTGAATAAATAATACATAACTGTCTCAGAACTAAGAACAAAACAAGACAGAATAGAAAGATAAGGGTAGAGGAGACACCAAGGCCCACGAACGTCTGCGGGTCTACCTTGAAATCTTCGAAGTGGGAAGAAGGATACTCCCTCTATCAATGTCCACCGGGTCCGGCTGTGGGATCTGCACAACATAAAGAAGTGCAGGTGTAGCATCAGTACAACCGGCCCCATGTACTAAGCAAGTGCCGAGCCTAACCCCGGCCGAAGTAGTGGCGAGGCTTGACACGACAAGGATAACCTACCTGTACAGTTCTACCAAAAATATAGCAGGGAAGTAACAGATATTTAACAGATAAGCAAGTAATACGGGAACAAGTAAGGGGGAAACAAGTATGAAGAAAAATGAGATATCGAAAACAATAAATAAACAGATAAATGAATGGAACGACATCACCCTTCGTGCTTTTACTCTCGTCCTCATGATGCAACAAGTAAATATATGAAATGAATGGCACGACATCACCCTTCGTGCTTTACTCTCTTCCTCACAGTGCAATAATGAATAAATGAAATGAATGGCACGGCATCACCCTTCGTGCTTTTACTCTCTTCCTCACATTGCAATAATAAATAAATCAAATGAATGGCACGACATCACCCTTCGTGCTTTTACTCTCTTCCTCACATTGCAATAATAAATAAATGAAATGAATGGCACGCCATCACCCTTCGTGCTTTTACTCTCTTCCTCACAATGCGATAAGTAAATAACTGAATGAATGATATGAATGAATGGCATGGCATCACCCTTCGTGCTTTACTCTCTTCCTCTCCCAAGTAATATCAACAAGTAATAACAACTTGGCAAGGAAATCAATTACCGAACTTTCAATTCATAACCACCCGACATGGGGAATACCAACTAAAATCAACACAGTTTCCCGGCAAGGGTCTCAGCTATAACCAATTCCTTACGATTACATAACTTAATGATTTGGGTCCTCCACTAGGGCATCACAACACAATTCTTAATCAAGTAGTCTCCACAGTTACACAATTTTCCTAATGAACTACTTCATAACACAATAATCATTGAGGTAATAACAAATAATTAAGCAAAACGGACTCACGGGCAAACTTGACACACAATGCATAGGTACTCGTCACCTCACCTATGCATTGGACATGATAAAACACATAGCACATAGGACACAATACCTATTCCCTCACCAAAGTTAGGCAAGACACTTACCTCGGGTCCAAAAATGCAAGTCAAGCCTCTAACACTGCCTTTCCTCTCGAATCCGACTCCGAAACGATAATATCTAATCATAATCAACTTAATAATATCAATAATTACTCAATAATTCAGTCTCATAGCCTAATTATTCATTTTCGAACATTCTTCCAAAAATACAAAATTCGACCCCAGGCCCGTTTGGTCCAAACACGAGGATCGGACCAAAACCCGATCACCCACACCCCCACGAATCCAAATATGCAATTTGGTTTGAAATCCGACCCCAAAATGAGGTTTAATTACCCAAAATCCCATGAACCCTAACTCTACCCAAAACCCCTAATTTCTACTTTGTTTTCATGATTTTTGGCCGAGATTCTAGTGACTGATGGAGGAAAATGAAGGAAGTAATGTTAGGAACACTTACCTATGAAGCTATGGTGATGGAGGTCTTCAAATATCGCCTAAGGAGAGTGGTGAAGAAGTAGGGTTGAGAAAGGTGGTGAAAATTCCGTAATGTTTCTGTTTTTGACAATTAAAAATCACGGGGCTAAAATGCCCTTCGCGTTCGCGGGCCCCTGGCCTCGTTCGCGAAGGGTTGACTATCCTGACCTACGCGTTCGCGAGTCCTTGGCTGCGTTGGTGTATGTTTGACTCTACTGGCTTAAGCGTTCGCGAGCCTAAGGCCGCGTTCGCGAAGAACAAACCCCAGGCCCCAGCCTAACACTACGCGTTCGCACCCCTGGGGACGCGTTCGCGTAGAAGCACTGTCCAGTGCTCCGCGTTCACGTCTCCCTCTACGCGTCGGTGTAGAGTAAAAATCCCAGGCCCACCTGATGCTCTTCGCGTTCGTGAGTGTCACCACGCGTTCGCGAAGTGTATTTTCCTCAGACACCAGATCTGACCAAAAACACCAGAAATTTCTAAGGTTTAACACTCCGACACCCCTTCGAAACTCACCCGAGCCCTCGGGGCTCAACACCAATTATACGCACGACTCCCAAATCATCCTACGGACTTATTCAAGTACTAAAACCACCGAGATAATATCAAAATCAATGAATTAAACACCAAAATCTATGAAAATCCTAAAAATCTTCACTAACCTTTTTTCCATTTTCGATCCGAAACACATCAAATCAAGTCCGTTTTATACCAAACTTTACAGATAACTCATATAACACATATTAAACCTGTTTCGGTCTCCCGAACAATAATACAGGCCTGGTATCACATATTTCAAATCAAATTCCATTTTCAAAAGTCTTTATTATTTTCCAGAAAACAATTTTTTAAAAAAAATTCATTTCTTAGACTTGGGACCTCGGAATTCGATTCCGGGCATACGCCCAAGTCCCATATTTTCCTACGAACCCTCCGGGACCGTCAAATCACGGGTCCGGGTCCGTTTACCAAAAATGTTAACCAAAGTCAACTGTATTAAATTAATTATTGCAAATTCAACTTATTATCAAACATTCACATAAAGGCTTCCCGGCTACGCGCCCGGGATGCGCACGCACATGGAGGTGAGATTAACGGAGGCTTTCGAGGCCTCAGAATACCGATTTAGTTAAATTAGCACAGGATAATTTTTTGGGTCATCACATTTATTTTGCATGCATAGGTTATCAAAGTGTGTAGGAAGATTGTTGAGCTGAAAATATGGTAAAGAATGGGTTGTTGGATGATGGAATCCTCTATAAAAGGATCTTAAAACCTTAACACACACCTAGTGTTTGATAAAATGCTCAAATTAGCTCAAACCATGAACATCTTCCTAATTTGTGTTCAATTTTGTTATGTCTCAAAATAAATTGGGATTGCTAGAATTTTCGGAACCGTTTTAGTAGTTTAAGGAAACATCAAAGTGAGATATGTTGGCTAAACTAATCTGTTAAAATTGAATTCCATGATGTTCCTATAAGTTTCAAGTATGGTTGTCTCAAGTTCCTTATTCTATGTTCTGAGTTGTTCCCAATAAATTCGATTGTCCCGAATAAGCAAAGTGTCGAGAATTATATATTCAAAACGTGTTCCGAATGTTCCTATCACATTATGTTATCTTTTGAGAATGTGTTCCAGAATGATATGTGTATTAGAATGCTACGTATTTGAGACATGTTTCAAATGAAGGTTATGATGCCAAATTGTGTGAGAAAATCTCAATATGCTTAAGACTCTTATTTGCTCATATGTGTACCTAAAGTCATGATTGTGGAAATGTCTTATTTTTGATAAAATATAAAGATGTTTGAAAGTGAAATAAGTGAATTGGGGATATAAAGTGTGGAAACGTGTCAAGAAAGAAAGTTATACTTGTGGCCAACAGTGCCGATGAAATGAAATAATCGATGTGAGAAAGGTTATGAAATGAGCCTTGATTCAAGTGTTCTAAATGACTTCGAAAATAGATTTGTCTAAAAGCTTATGTACTCAAGTCATGCCTAAATGTGGTTGTTTTAACTAACGATATGTCTTCTAAGCAATCCAAACGTGTTTTGAGCTCTCATATTTTCATGAGTTGAAATTGTGTATTTCCCTCTTTGGGGAAAGTATTTCATGAATAAATGGTGTGTTGCTTGTTTATGATTTTAATTTGCTATGCGATTGCCAATCATTTTACTCCATTTATTGGTGTCACGACCCCAAATACTTAGTCGTGATGGCGCTTGTCATGGAACCAGGCAAGCCACACACTTCGTTAAATCTAAATTTATTTTTCAGAAAATTATGAAGTATAAAGGAAAAATACTGATAATATTCCATTTGAAAGTTTAAAATAACGTTTAAAGCAAATTTCAAAAACCAACCCCAGTTCTAGTGTCACTCAGTCACGAGCTACTAATACATAAAAGTGCCAAATAGAGAAATAGACAACATAGTCTGTCAAAATGAAAGTGCAACATGTAGATAAAGAAGGAGAAGACGAGGTCGCGATCGCTAGCTGCTACCTCGACAACTCCGATGAAAGCTTTGACAGCTGCTCAGCAACCACTGCCGGGTCCCGATGTACCTGGATCTGCACACAAGGTGCAGGGGGTAACGTGAGGTACACGAACTTAGAAGTAACGAACCCAAACTATGAGCTGAGAGGTAGTGATTGACTAAACCTCAGATTACAATAGATAACGTACAGAAATTAGGCATGCTAACAGTTTATCAGAAATGAGCAAGTATGCCAGTATACTTTATATGCCATCATAAAATGTATAGAACCAGTGTGGAAATGCACGTAGTTCTCACAACCTTCACACAACAGTCCACTCAGTACCGAATATGGCTTTCAGGCCCAGGGAAGGTCCATCCCGGAATGTACATAATCATCGGTGATCGTAGTCACTCGGTACTGAGGGAAAGGCCAATCCAGCCTCACGGAGAAGATCCATCTCCGGAATAAAACACTCGGACAAGATCCATGTCAAGGGAAGATCCACCCCTCACATATCATCAATTTCGGACAAGATCCATGTCTAGGGAAGATCCATCCTTCAATATCAATGCGCTCACTGGAGGTGTAAAGACTCTGGAAGGGCCCTATTGGCCCAAGCGCTATATCAAGCCAACGAAGGCATGATTAAAGTATCACTGCGGTGTGCAGTCCGATCTCATAACTGTCTCAATAATAGGCTCTCGGCCTCACTCAGTCATTACTCTCCATTCTCATTCATATGGCTCACATATGTATAAATCAGCCCAAAACAATGATAAATATGCATATAATAAACAATTACTGAGACAGAGGCATGAAATGATATGCTATAACATGACTAAGTATATGAAATCAAAATAATCACAAGATGAGACAGTAATATATGGCCACTCGGGTCTTCGCATTTTCGACGTGAAGCCTTAGAATTTATACTTAACATAATTTCTAACATGTTCACATTTACCACATAATAAAAGTGCGGATATCAATCCACAATAGCTACTAGACGGTTTCATTGGATGAGCTAGGCCACAATTTACTCGGTGCACGCCCGCACGCCCGCCACTTGGCATGTGCATCACCTCATTTATAGTCAAATATCATATAGTTCGGGGTTTCGAACCCTCAGAACCAAGTTTGGAAACGTTACTTACCTCAAAACAGGCTAAAATCCTAGCCCACAGTGCCTTTGCCTCAAGACTCGGCCTCTGAGGGCTCCAAATCTACCAAAAATCATATACATATCATTATTATATCCCAAGGAACAAAACCCATTTGAAAATTCTCAAAATTACCCAATAATCCAAAAATTGGCCAAACCCGACCCCCGGGACCACGTCTCGGAACTCGATGAAAATCACAAAACTAGAATCCTCATTCCCTCACGAGTCTACCCATATCAAATTCACCAAAATCTGACCTCAATTTCCCACTCAAATCATCAAAAGAATTTCTCAAACTTTCCTCCCATTTCCCCCCAATTTCCACTCTAATTCCTCAAATTAAATGATAAAAATCGAGGCTAAATCATGAAATTAACCCAAATATGATGGAAGGACACTTACCTCAAGAGCCCCACTGAAAATTCCTTCAATTTCAACCTTCTCCTGAGCTCTCTAATGGGTTTTATTGTTTTTGGACTTAAACCCTCGTTTTTGAATATAAACTTACTGCCCAAGTACTTACCCTTCGCGAACGCAGCCTCTTGCACGAGTTCGCATAGAACTAATAAATAGCCCCTTTAAATCACCCTATGCGAACGCGGCTTGTGCTTCGTGAACGTGAAACTTTACACATCCAGGCCTTAGCGAACGCGTCTCATGCCACGCGAACGCATAGGCCAAACTCCTGGGCCCCCAGCTGCCTCACAACACTACGCGAACGCGTGCCTCCAGGTGCGAACTTGTAGAAAAAATTTCCCCAACCTACGCATTCACGTCCTCCACCCTGCGAACGCATAACACAAAAATTCCTACTCCACTATTTTCTCTTCGCGAACGCGGGACCCCATCGTGTACGCGAAGAGTATTTTTCTGCAACAAAAACACCAGAAAATCTGCCAAGTTCCAAGTCCAAAAATTGATCCGTTAACCACCTGAAACTCACCCGAGGCCTAGGGATCTCAACAAAACATGTAAAAACCTCCCACAACCCACTTCAAACTTAGTCGAGCCTTCAAAATACCAAAAACAATGCAAAAACACCTCGGATTCAAGCCTATGAACTTTGAATCTTCTAAATTTGACCAAAGATACCGAAACAATCCAAAACACATCCGATTGATCTGAAATTTTTCACACACATACAAAATGAGACTACGAACATGCTCAAACTTACGGAATTCCATTCTGACCTCGATAACCAATTTTCCACTGCCGACCGTAAATCGCCAAAAAACTCAATTTCGCCAATTCAAGCATAATTCTACTCTTGACCAATTCAAGGAATAACAGGGCTAATTCCACGGAACGATCGGCCGAGTCGTTACATTCTCCCTCTTTTAAACGCATGTTCGTCCTCGAACGAGTCTAGAAACATACCTGGAGTCTCAAACAAATGTGGATATCTGCTCTGCATCTCCCGCTCGGTCTCCCAAGTGGCATCCTCCACAGGCTGCCCTCTCCATTGAATCTTCACTGAAGCTATATCCTTAAATCTAAACCTCCTGACCTGACGACCCAAAATAGCCACCGACTCTACCTCGTGGGACATATCACCCTCAAGCTGAACTGTGCTGAAGTCTAAAACATGAGACGGGTCACCAACATACTTCCGGAGCATCAAAACATGGAACACTGGATGAACACTCGATAAGCTGGGTGGAAAAGCAAGCATATAAGCCACCTCTCTAATCCTCTGAAGCACCTCAAAAGGCCCAATGAACCGGGGATTCAGCTTACCCCTCTTCCGAAACCTCATAACACCCTTCATGGGTGACACATTCAGAAGTATCTTCTCTCCCTCCATGAAAGACACCTCCCGAACCTTCCTGCCCGCATAACTCTTCTGCCTAGACTGTGCCGTGCGATGCCGCTCCCGTATCAACTTCACCTTATCCAATGCATCCTGAACCAAGTCTGTGCCCAATAGCCTAGCCTCGCCTGGCTCAAACCAACCAACCAAAGATCTACACCTCCTACCATATACAGCCTCGTACGGAGCCATCTAGATACTCGACTGATAACTATTGTTATATTCAAACTGCGCGAGCGGCAGAAACTTGTCCCATGAACCCCCAAGATCAATGACACAGGCACACAATATGTCCTCCAAAATCTGAATAGTACGCTCTGACTGCCCGTTGGTCTGAGGATGAAACGCTGTGCTCAACTCAACCTGAGTACCCAACTCTCTCTGCACGGCTCTCCAAAACTGAGATGTGAACTGAGTACCTCTGTCAGAAATGATAGAAACTAGAACCCCTTACAATCGGACGATCTTCCTGATATAAATCTCAGCTAACCGCTCCGAATAATAAGTAGTTCCAACAGGAATTAAGTGCGTGGACTTGGTCATCCGATCCACAATAACCCATATAGCATCAACCTCCCCGGAGTCCGTGGAAGCCCAACTACAAAGTCCATGGTGATCCGCTCCCACTTCTACTCCAGAATATCCAACCTCTGAAGTAATCCACATAGCCTCTGGTGCTCATACTTGACCTGCTGACAGTTGAGACATCGAGCCACAAACTCAACAATATCTCTTTTCATTCCCCTCCATCAATAATGCTCTCTCAGATCCTGATACATTTTTGCGACACCCGGATGGATGGAATACCGCGAGCTATGAGCCTATACTAGAATTAACTCTCGAATCCCATCCACATTGGGCATGCAAATCCGTCCCTGCATCCTTATGACCCTATAATCACCAATAACCACATCCCTGGCATCACCTCGACGGACCCTGTCCCGAAGAATAAGCAAGTGTGGGTCATCATACTGGCGTGCTCTAATCTGATCATAAAGAGAAGGCTTGGAGGCTAAATAAGTCAATACTCGTGGGGGCTCTGATAAATCCAATCTCACCAACTGAACCGCTAAATCCTGATCATCAAGTGTTAAAGGTCGCTCTGCTATTGGAAGGTAGGCTAAACTCCCCAAAGTCTCTGCTCTGCAACTCAAAGCATTGGCCACTATATTGGCCTCCCCGAATGATATAAAATAGCGAGGTCATAATCCTTGAGAAGCTCCAACCATATCCTCTGATGCAAATTCAGATCCTTCTGCTTAAGCAGATACTGCAAACTACGGTTATCAGTGAAAATCTCACATTGCACTCCATACAAATAATGACGCCAAATCTTCAAGGCGTGGACAATGGCTTCTAGCTCAAGATCATGTACTGGATAGTTCTTCTCGTGCACCTTCAACTGTCTTGACATGTAGGTAATCACCCTACCGTCTTGCATCAATACCGCCCCAAGCCAACTCTCGAGGTATCACAGTGAACTGTATAAGAACCTGAACCCGTAGGCAAAACAAACAACGGAGTTGTAGTCAAAGCTGACTTAAGCTTCTGAAATCTCTCCTCACACTCCTCCGTCCACCTGAACGGAGCACCCTTCTGGGTCAATCTGGTCATAGGCGCTGCAATGAATTAAAATCCCTCTACAAAACGGCGATAGTACCCTACAAAACCAAGGAAACTGCGAATCTCGGTAGCTAATGAAGATCTAGGCCAACTCTGCACCGCCTCTACCTTCTTTGTATCTACCTTTATCCCATCACAAGACACCACGTGGCCTAAGAATGCCAATGAATCAAGACAAAATTCACACTTTGAAAATTTTGCATACAACTTCTTCTCCCTCAAAGTCTGAAATACAACTCTCAAATGCTGCTTATGATCTTCCCGAGATCGGGAATACACCAAGATGTCGTCAATGAACACAATGACGAAAGAATCAAGATACGACCGGAACATACTGTGCATCAAGTGCATAAAGGCTGCTGGGGCATTGGTCAGCCCAAATGACATAACCAGAAACTCATAGTGACCATATCTAGTCCTGAAGGCAGTCTACGGGATGTCAGGCTCCAGAATCTTCAAATGATGATAGCCAGAACGCAAGTCAATCTTGGAAAATACCCTGGCACCCTGCAGCTGATCAAACAAGTCAGCTATGTGAGGCAAGGGATAGTTGTTCTTCACCGTTACCTTGTTCAACTGCCGATAATCAATACACACACTCATGGAACTATCCTTTTTCATCACAAACAACACCCATGAACCCCAATGTGACACACTAAGCCAAATGAACCCCTTATCTAGGAGTTCCTGAAGCTGCTCTTTTAATTCCTTCAACTCCGATGATGCCATACAGTATAGTGGGATAGAAATAGGTTGAGTTCCTGGCACCAGTTGAATACCAAAATCAATATCCTTATCAGGTGGCATGCCTGGAAGGTCTGCAGGAAAAACAAATGGAAAATCACGGACCACAGGAACAATTGCAATAGTGGGAGTCTCACTGCTGAGATCCCTCACAAAAGCCAAATACCATCAACAACCCTTTTCCACCATACGCTGAGCCTTCAGGTAAGAAATCACCCCGCCAGGCACATACTCAGTAGAACCTATGCACTCAACCCTCAAAACTCCTAGCATAGCCAAGGTCATAGTCTTAGCGTGACAATCAAGAACAACATGACACAGAGATAGCCAATCCGTGCCCAATATCACGTCAAAATCAACCATGCAAAGTAACAATAGGTCCACTCAGGTGTCTAGACCCCCAATAGATACCACACACGACTGATACACACGGTCCACAACAATAGTATTGCCCACCGGAGTTGAGACATGAACAAATGTAACTAAAGACTCACGGGGCATATCCAGAAAATGGGCAAAATATGACGAAACATAAGAATTTGTGGAACCAGGGTCAAATAGGGCCAAAGCATCTCGGTGACAGACTGAGATAATACTTGTGATAACTGCATCGGAGGCCACAACATCTGGCCTGGCTGGAAGTGCATAGATACTAGCTTGACCTCCCCCTACTCGACCTCCCTCTCTAGGGCTGCCTCTAGCTGACTGACCCCCACCCCTAGCTTCTTGGGTCGGTGGTGATGAAACTGGAGCTGAAGTCGAATGTTTTCTCCTCAATTGAGATGGACGTCCAAGAAGATGAGGACATTGCCTCCTCATATGCCCGAACTCTCCGCACTCATAGCAACTCCCTTGGTAGGAGACGGGGATTGAAGGGAACCCCTGGAACCAGAATAACCACAAGAAGAACCATGCACGGAGGAACCCTGAATACTTGGTGTTCGAGATGAACTCTGGGCTGGAAGAGCACTAAACGAAGAACAATCTGAATGAGAACTGCGGGGACCCTGCCCCGAAGATGCACCATTATAAGCTGGGCGAACTGGCTGAGGAGGCATAAATGGGCGGCCTCTACTATGCTGAAACTGCCCTCTGGATGGAGCACCACTAAAACTGCCAGATCTGTGAGTGTCTCCCTCTTCTCTCGCTCCTGGAGGCGAACTGACTCAGTATCTCCAGCAATATCAACAACTTGCTCGAGTGTAGCACTTGACACCCTCTATCTAGTCATCAAAATATGCAGATTGTAAGTTAGGCCATCCACGAACCTCCTGATCCTCTCCCTATTAGTAGGGACCAACTCGGCAGCGTGAAGAGCTAACTCTGAAAACCGCATCTCATACTGTATCACTGAAAGCTCCCCCTGACGCAGTTGCTCAAATTGCCTACGCTGCTCCTCCCGGTGAGACTGGGGGACATACTTCTCCAAGAAGATAGTGGAGAACTGCTGCCAAGCAAGGGGTGCTACACCAATAGGCCTACGCCTCTCGTAAGAATCCCACCAAGTAAAAGCATCCCTAGAAATCTGAAATGTAGCAAACAAGACCCCATTGGTCTCCATAGTCCCTGCAGTACGAAGCATCCTATGACACTTATCCAGAAAGCCCTGGGCGTCCTCTCCCTTAGCACCGCTTAATTTCGGAGGTTGAAGTCTACTAAACCTCTCCAGCATGCGCTGGTCATCATCTGGCATAGCTGGAACCACGAAATCTTGAACTGGAGCAACCGGTTGGGATGGAATTGCCCCTGGTGTCTGAAGGCCCTGAGTAACCTACTCAGGTGTTCGGGCAGTTGGAGTCTAAGTGCCTTCCCCGACCTGAGATGTAGCAGCAGTAGTAGACATAACGACGGCCTGTGCAAGGCTGGTGCACACCGTCAAAATCTGAGCTAGGGTCTCCTGAAGACCCGGAATCACAATAGGCACTGCCGGTGTCTAAGCCTGTCTCGCTGGAATATCTGCAGTGGGAACCTGATCCTGAATGGTAGGTGGATCCACTGGTACTGTCCCTCCTGTTACACGGGCTGGTTCCCTACCTCTACCACGGCCTCGACCTCTCGCTGGTCTAGCTGGTGTCTGGTCACCCTGATCGGTAGTACGTGTCCTCACCATCTGTGAGAGAATGAAACAACAGAAGTTTAGATTCCCAGAATCAACAAAATGGTACGACAGAATTCAAGAAGATGATATTTTTCCTAAGGGTTCTGTAGCCTCTCGAAGATAAGTATAGACGTCTCCGTACTGATTCGCAAGACTCTACTAAACATGCTCATGATTGGTGAGACCTATTTAACCTAAAGCTCTGATACCAACTTGTCACGACCCCAAATACTTAATCGTGATGGCGCCTGTCGTGGATCCAGACAATCCACACATTTCGTTAAATCTAAATTTATTTTTCAGAAAATTATGAAGTTTAAAGGAAAACTACTGATAATATTCCATTTGAAAGTTTAAAACAACATTCCAAGCAAATTTCAAAAACCAACCCCAGCCTAGTGTCACTCAGTCACGAGCTACTAATACATAACAGTGCCAAATAGAGAAATAGAAAACATAGTCTATCAAAATGAAAGTGCAACAGGTAGATAAATAAGGAGAAGACGATGTCGCGATCGCCAACTGCTACTTCGACAACTCCGATGAAAGCTCTGACACCTTCTCAGTAACCACTACCGGGTCCCGATGTACCTGGATATGCACACAAGGTGCAGGGGGTAATGTGAGTACACCAACTCGGAAGTAACGAACCCAAACTATGGGCTGAGATGTATCGACAGACTAAACCTCAAAATTTACAATAGACAACGTACAAAAATAAGGCATGCTAATAGTTTATCATAAATGAGCAAATATACCAAGTATGCCAGTATACTCTACATGCCATCATAAAATGCATAGAACCAGTGTGGAAATGCACGTAGTGCTCACAACCCTCACAAAACAGTCCACTCAGTACCGTATATGGCTCTCAGGCCCAGAGAAGGTCCATCCCGGAATGTACATAATCATCGGTGACCGTAGTCACTCGGTACTGAGGTAATAACCAATCCAACCCCACAGAGAAGATCAATCTCCAGAATACAACACTCGGACAAGATCCATGTCCAGGGACAATCCATCCCTCATATATCATCAACTTCGGAGAAGATCCATGTCTAGGGAAGATCCATCCTTCAATATCAATGCGCTCACTGGGGGTTTAAAGAAATGATATGCTATAACAGGACTGAGTATATGAAATCAAAATAATCACAAGATGATACAGTAATATATGAGCACTCGGGTCTCCACATTTTCGGCGTGAAGCCTTAGAATTTATACTTAACATGATTTCTAACATGTTCACATTTACCACATAATAGAAGTGCGGATACCAATCCGTAATAGCTCCTAGACGGTGCCATGGGATGAGCCAGGCCACAATTAACTCGGTTCACGCCTGCACGCCCGTCACTTGGCATGTGCGTCACTTCATTTATAGTCAAATATCATATAGTTCGGGGTTTCGAACACTCAGAACCTAGTTTGGAAACGTTACTTACCTTAAAACTGGCTAAAATCCTAGCCCACAGTGCCTTTTCCTCTAGATTCAGCCTCCGAGTGCTCCAAATCTACCAAAAATAAGACTCATATCATTATTATATGCCAAGGAACGAAACCCATTAAAAAATTATCAAAATTACCCAAAAATCACGAAATTGGCCAAACCCGACCCCCGGGCCAACGTCTTGGAACTCGATGAAAATCACAAAATTAGAATCATAATTCTCTCACGAGTCTACCCATATAAAATTCACCAAAATCCGACCTCAATTTCTCACTCAAATCATCAAAAGAATTTCTCAAACTTTCCTCCCATTTCCCCCCAATTTCCACTCTAATTCCTCAAATTAAATGATAAAAATCGAGGCTAAATCATGGAATTAACCCAAATATGATTGAAGAACACTTACCTCAAGAACCCCACTGAAAATCTCTTCAATTTCAACCTTATCCCGAGCCCTTTAATGGGTTTTATTGTTTTTTGACTTAAACCCTCATTTTTGAATATAAACTTACTGCCCAGGTACTTACCCTTCGCGAACGCGGCCTCTTGCACGCGTTCGCATAGAAAAAATAAAAAACCCCTTCACAGCACCCTACGCGAACACGGTATGTGCTTCGCGAAAGCGTCTCATGCCACGCGAACGCATAGGCCAAATGCCTGGGGGCCCTGCTGCCTCACAACACTACGCGAACGCGTGCCTCTAGGTGTGAACGTGTAGAACAAATTTCTCCAACCTATGCGTTCGCATCCTCCTCCCTGTGAACGCATAGCACAAAAATCCCAACTCCACTATTTTCTCTTCGCGAATGCGGGATCCCACTGTGAACGCGCAGAGTATTTATCTACAAAAAAAACACCAGAAAATCCGCCAAGTTCCAAGTCCAAAAATTGATCCGTTAACCACCCAAAACTCACCCGAGGCCCTCGGGACCTCAACCAAATGTGACAACACCTCCCACAACCTCATTCAAACTTAGTCGAGACTTTAAAACACCAAAAACAACGCAAGAAAGAAAAAACACACCTCGGATTCAAGCCTCCTAACTTTGAAACTTCTAAATTTCACCAAAGATGCTGAAACCATCCGAAACACATATGATTGACCTGAAAATTTGCACACACATCCAAAATGACACTACAAACCTTCTCAAACTTCTGGAATTCCATTCCGACCATGACAGCCTATTTTCCACTGCCGACCGGAAATCGCCAAAAACGCAATTTCGCCAATTCAAGCCTAATTCTACTCCGAACATCAAAACCACATTCCGAACACACTCATAAGTGAAAAATCGCCTAACGAAGCTATCCGAGTCATAAAATTCACATTCCGAGGTCGTTTACCAATAAGTCAACTCCCAATTGACTTTTTCCAATATTAAGCCAATTTAAGAGACTAAGTGTCTCAACTCTCACCACGACCACTCCGAACCCAAACCAACCGACCCCAACACATCATAAAAAGACTAAACAATGCATGACAAGACATAAAACAAGAATAACGTGGCTAATTCCACGGAACGACCGGGCGGGTCGTTACAATTGGAATGGAATCTATTATGTTTAAAGTCTTTACTTCCAATGAACTTAAAGTAGTGATTTTCAGAATATTCTATATATTGATATTTATGATGATGACCCATCAAAGAAAATAAATGAAAGCGTGGAATATGAAATACGGCCATTGTGCCATGAAATAAGAATCATATGTATGGCCAAGAGAGCCAATGAAATAATGGTATTGTAAGTGGTTAAAAGTACCAAAAAGGCTATATACGATATGAAAAGTTATGAGGTAAATGAAATCTATATTTATGTTTCCTTTGTATGAAAAACAAAAATGTTACTCCCCTTATTTGGGATGAGATAAATGATAGAAAAGGATGATGTCTCTCATGAGATGACCTAGCCGATCGAGTGTTGATCGGACGTCATGCCGCACACATGGTGGTGACTGTATTGGAAATTATAATTGAAATTGTGATTGTGGTTGATGTATCACATGAGACGGCCTAGACGATCAGGTCATGATTGGATGCCATGCCTCATACATGGTGGTGATTGTATTGAAAATTTTAATTGAAATTGTGATTGTGGTTGATGTCTTCAAATAAGATAACCTAGCCTATCGGGTCATGATCGTACTTCGTGCTAAATTCACAGTGGTATATTTGTGCTTGAAATTGTGATTGTGGTTGATGTCTTCAAATAAGACAGCCTAGCAAATTGGGTCGTGATCAGAATTCATGCTAAATTCACGGTGGTATTGTGAGGTCGGTTATGATATGTATATTGTGAACAATGGTATTGTGAATAGTAGTATTGTGAATTGTGGTGAATCGATACTAAAGATCTCCCAACCAAAAAAAATAAAAAATAATATTATCTTCATATTTTGGAAATTATTATGTTTTAACTTGGAAATTAGATATCATTGATTGTTGATTGTTGTTTCCATAGTTTTTCCTTTTATGTTGGCATTCTATTTTGGAAAAGGAAAGTTATCTTTACATACTAGTACTATTCCATATGTACTGACGTCTCTTTCTGCCTGAGGCGCTATAGCTTCAATGGATGCAGGTGGTTCCACAACAGGCGTCATTGATCAGTGATAGCGGTACACTCTCTTCAGCTGACTTGTTGAGACTCACTTCATTTCGGGGTCGTGTATCTCTTGTTTCTCATGTACTTTGTGTTTTGAGATATAGACGGGGCTTTGTTACCGAAATTTCCACATTACTCTTTAGTTGTACATTACTCTTCGGTTGTACAATTCCATAATAAGCTCGATAACCATTGTATAATATCAATATTCACATTTTGGAGGTTTTGACGAACAAACCATATAATCGGTATAACTGTGGACTTCTTCTCAAGAAGTCAAATCTAACGGTAGTCCCTACTTGAGGAAAATCGGTAACGGTATGGTAATTCTACCTTCCCACTAGCGAGGCTGTAATGGTACTCGGTAATTACAAGGTGCACCAAGTCTAACGAACCCGCTGTTAGCTATGGGATCCTTCAATGTCTACTCCCATTTATACTTGTCTCTGTAATCCGTATATACCCGTAGAAAACATTTTAAAACAATATAGGGAATTTCGGTTCTTATCAAATTATATAATTTCATTTCGATAACAAGTAACGGTAAAATAGATCTAGTGACAACGAAAATACTTAAAACCACGGTAATCATCTCAAATAACTGTTTCGGTATCTTATCGAGTAAAAGACTTGTCCCACATGCAACTCAAAATAATCGGTAATGTATTAATATAAAAAACCATCCCTAAATCGTGCAAGTTATGAAAACACAAATTGCGGTAAGATTACTACTCACAATACTCGTGCCGAAATACCAAATGCTTCACCTCGAGGAATTCGTACAACTTCCTCCAATCAATATATAATTACATAATATAGATCTCATGTTAATTTCCATGTTTAGGATAATTCCTAGCTAATTTAGAATGCCCAACCCTCGGGGTCATATCTTTAATTCTTAGTCTTTCAAGGTTGTGTCTACTCATGTGTCACGCCCCAAAACCGAGGGACGGGACCGGCGCCTAACCGAGTGAACCCGATCAAGCAAGCCTGTTTAGCCTTTCCTACCCGACTCATTTCTCCCCCGTGTTTATAGCATACATTAGTTACATGAGTTAGCAAGAGATAAATCAAAAGCATATATTCATAACATTAAGTCCATTTTCCTTTTTCACCGTTACCAACATTAGATCTTCCAAAACATACATACTAATTACAATATTCAAGACGCGGAATCAGGGTTACGAGTAAATCCGACAACTACCCAAAATATATACACAACCCACATAGTGTCTACGGAGCCTCTAAGAGTACAGAGAAATGAACATAGACCTGCCGGAGACAAGGCCCCGGCTATACCTCAAAAAGGGACAACATGTACAAAGGAGATCAACATGTAACTACACACGGCCTCGGGAGGAAATGGGGCTCACCAGAACTGCTGAAGGGAGGAGGAGAAAGCACCGCTATCGTCGATCGGCCCTACCTACAAAAGGGACGTTAGTACCATTGAATAGTACTAGTATGTATGAAAAAACTTCACTCTAAGTAGAATTAAATGGTACACAAGTAGAAGACAGTCATGGAAATCAAACAATGCTGCACAGAAACATAGAGAACACAAATGAGAGTCTCACAATTTCTTATTTCAATTTCCTCCTGTTGCAGCGCGCAACCCAATCCCACCGTACAATCATATTTCACCCTTATTCCTTCTCAACAAACCACCCTTATTTCTCCTGTTGCGGCGCGCAACCCGATCCCACCGTAAAATCACATTGCACCCTTGTTCCTTCTCTTCATACCATCCTTATTCCTCATGTTGCGGCGCGCAACCCGATCCCACCGGACATAATGTAAATAAGCAACAACAAGCAACAAATCAATCACAAGAATTTCTATCACCAAGAGTATCGGTCTATAGCAACCGGAGAACCAGGTGAAATCAAGGGGCACAATAACCTTTACAAAAACAGTGAGACATATAAGGTACGACGTAACCATTTAACTTAATTAAATTAATTCACGTTTCTTTCCCATCATTTACTACATAGCCTTTAGCACTTGGATACATTTAACAATTGAATTCGTTACCATTTTCATTCATTTAGTAGCACTACTCTTCATATCGATAAGTTTTGACACATGACGAGTTGTGCACATGATAGGATAAGCATAAAGAATCATATTTCACAATTGTGTAACATGGTGACATGGTAAACAACTAAGACAATAAGAGAACAAAATCTTACGCCTTAACACATTAGAATAATCAATTCAAATATGATCAAGCAAGGAACTCATACCAAATGTTCGGACACTAGCGCGACGATTCTACAAAGATTAAAGTTAGCCATACATACCTCGATTTGGGATTTTTCCTTAGATTTCTACCATAATTCACCGGACCTTCTAGCACATTAAATCTAGTTCACAATGTGGCATAATTGAACTTAGAATTAGGAATAATGATCATGTCTTTAACTCACTTGAGCATTCCATCAAACACTCGGTGTTCCTTTAGACTAAATGGCCTTTTTTTAATGAAAGATTACTCTAACCCATTTCCATTTACTAGATTATGACTAGTTGGTTACATGCATGCAAGATTCCTACCCCCATCTTCATGAACTCACCTAACCATGTTTCATTTTAACAAAAATCTGGAAATTAAGGTTGATGGGGTAGAGGCTTACCTCTTGTAGTGAAGAAAATGGTGTTCTACTTGATCAATTCCAGGCCTGAGTAGTGATGAAGGAACAAATTTGATGAAGTTGGGACTCTCTCTCACTAGAACCCACTCTCTCCTCTCTCTAATTTATCAGAAAATAAGCTTAAAATGATAGGGAATGGGCCTGGGGTCGGGTTATATAGATAGAAAATTGATAGTCCAATATTTCGGATCGGGCCACAGACCTGGCGTCACCTGGCTAACGCCTGGCTTCTCCTGGCTAACGCCTGGTCTTGCCTGGCTTTATCCTGACTTCATCTACCTAAAGCCTAGTCTGGACTGGCTTTATCTACCTAAAGCCTGGTCTGGCCTGGCTTTATCCTAGCTTTATCTACCTAAAGCCTGGTCTGGCCTGGCTTTTTCCTGGCTTCATCTACCTAAAGCCTAGTCTAGCTGCGATTAAAAATTTCAACTCCCCGGCATATCGTTCGACCCAAAACTCCAGAAGTACAATGTATTACCTACCTTGACACCACAAAGCCTTAAATTACATAGTGAAGTTTTCCGGGGCCCTACATTAGGCCTCTCCTTGGACCTCACAATACTTATTTTATGACTTATACACTTATTTACCATATCCAATTCGTTTATATCATATTCATAGCACATAAAATATTATAATTAGCCTACCTGGTACATTGAAATCCTAAATTACATAGAAAAATTTTCCGGGGCCTTACATCATGCTACCGTTAATTTTTGTACTAGTCCAAAATCTTCTAAATAACAGGCAATCGTATCTTTTTTTCATTATACTATTCAATTTTCTTTACCCTGTATATAATTTGAAACTTAATAGCATTACTGTCCATAATTATTTGTTTTTTGGAATTTAGGTTTCTAATGCCCAATGGAATTACATAAACATAAATTGAGATTAAAGAAATTCACCGGAAAACAAAAAAAGGGAAAATTGACCTCTTTACGTCGAAGGATACTTTCACTGAAAGCTTCTATATAGGTCCAATTCTCCTTCTATTTTATTGTAAATCTTACTGCCAAAAGCTTATATTTTCCTCACTTTTTCTTGTAAATTTATTGTCGTCCAATTTTGTTCCGGTAACTACTCCCTTTTGTTTCTTTAAGTTTGAAGTTGTGTCTTCTGTTTAACCAAAGAATCGGATTCTTAGTCAAAGCTTATTTTAAGAAGTACTCGGGTTACTAATAATCGGGAAAATTAGCTAAAACAATAAAGGAAATTAGAACTAAGAATAAAAAGGAAAATAGTAGAGAGACCAAGAATGTTAAGTATATTCCAATAGTGATCAGAACGTGTCCATACATATAATATTTCTTTCCATTTTATAGGGAGCTTCAAGTACAATGTCTACTCCTCTTTATGATTGAGCATTAATGATATTTATATCATTAATGAAACGTTATAATAGGTAATCGTAACTGTTTCGTGAAGATTTTATAACGTTTGAACTCATTGATTGAAGATCAATGAATCTGCCCTGGTTTATTTTGATCGTGTCTCTTCAGCTTTTTGAATAGACTCGAGCGCCCGTTTCTAGTTATCTCGTGGGTGTTTATTCCGTAGCTGCTTACTTCGTATCTCTTTATAAATTCTCTTCCAGCTGTCGTTCTTCAATTAAACCACGTGGCTTGCCATGTCAACCACTTGATTAATTACACGTGTAATATTTATTTTTACCAATACAGATAGTCCCCCCACTTACCAATTATTTATCAATTAAATATTTGGTAAGTGAATACTAATTTATGGCGGGAATTCTTTGCCGCCGTTTCATTCATGCCATTGAACCTGCTTCTGAACTTATACGTTGCCTGTCACTTCTATTTAATGCATGTTCCACGTGGTAGCCCTGGATTGGTTATGTAATTCTTCAGCGGGTTTTAGGAGCTTTTTGCGGCTGCATTAGTCACGAAGTGACAATTTTCATAATGGCGTTCCCATAATTGTTTGCCTTTTTTGACGGTTGCCTCTTCATATAAATACTCCTTTTGCCTTTGCTTCTACGAAAAACTTCTATTCTTCTTTCATAACTTACATATTTCTTTCTCACTTAGTTGTGTCTTCCACAAACCCAAACCATAAAAAAGTTATAATCGTAGATGAACTCTCCTCTTCTTCTGCTCCGATTCGGAGTAGGAGAGGTGAAATATTAAGAAGTTTGGGATCAACATCTACCCGTGGATCACCCTTCTTAATGTAATATTACTCTTCCGTCAACTTCAAGGGCTGATGTCACTCCATTGTCTTCTTCTAGGACTAGAGCTTCATCATCTCATAGATCTTCCTCTATGAGTAGAGAACACAATGAACTACTTTGTGAACCTACCGTAGACGAAATCGTACCCGCTGAGTTTTCCTTTGTAAATGATAGTGAGGAAATAAGAAACCAGGTTACTTCTATGACATCTCATGATCACGCTAATCTCTACCCTTCTCAAATCACTGAGGGTTTAATTTCCCTTGTGCGCAGAGATTGTTGTTGGAAATTTGATTTCCCGATTTCGGTCCCCAATAAAAATCAAAGGGTAACTTCTTATAAAGCTGGCTTCTCTTTCGTATACATATATCCCTTCACTTTAGGTTTTTCCCCCCATCGATCCAGTCATTATAGAATTTTGCCGCTTTTTTAACGCGTGTTTAGGACAAAGCAGTCCTATCATTTGGAGGGAAGTTGCATGCCTTAGGTACCTAGCAAATTTGGCTTCTCTTCCTTTCACCTTCTACCATCTGATCCATCCCTATTCTCCCAAATTATTCCGTCAAGGAGGTTTTACTCTTGTGGCAAGGAGTAAGAGAGTTTTAGTCATTCCTGATAATGATAAAGATCATGGATGGTGTGCTAGGTTTGTTGCTGCCCTTACTAGTGGATTAGTAGGTGAAGAGAATATGTCCTTCCCTGAGAAGTGAAACTTTGCACGTAAGTTACCTCTTTACTTCTTTCCTTCTCATGATGAATGTACATTCTCTTAACTATTTTTTTCTTTTTAGCAACCATAGGAACTGTTGAGGAGATTCCCGATTTTCTTGGTTGGGTAGAAAAATTATTGAAAATTGCTCCAATGAAGGAAAGGTCTTGGAAGAACCTTTCAGTTAGGTTTGGTTGGAAAGTAAAAACTCATGGTAAGCTTCTTTTTTACTTTCTATTTACCTTCATACTTTCCTCGAAATTCATTAAACCTTTTGCTTATTAGAGTTTCCTGTTTGTGGTGTAACTGTTGCTGCAATTACTGCCTCGAGGCTCTCCTTGTCGAAGGCTCGGGAGATAATTTTAGGTTCTTCATCAAAAAGGAAGGTGGATAGGACCCAGACTTTGGAAGATGAAGAAGATCAAAAGGAAGGATCGTTGGTGCGAAGGCCACGAGCGAAGAGACGAGTTATGTCCGATGATGAATCTGCTCCCCTTCCTGATCCGACTCCCGTACCTGAGCCTGATGATGCTACCCAAGTGAATTCTGATGAAGAAACTCCTGTTGCAACCCATGATTCAGTTGAACAGCGTTTCCCTCAATGGTTTAATGAAGAACAAAAATTGCTCAATTTCTGAGGAAGCGCCTCTTGCCATTTTCCCCGCATCTGCTCCAATGGAACATCAATTACCCGTGCCTATTGCTATCTCTGCTGCCCCAATTGTGCCCCCCGTGTCTCCTTCGACTACCCTTGATACCGTGCCTTCTCACGTTGAAATCGATTCTTCTAGTAATGGGGTGATGAGACAAGTTACCATAGAGGTTCCTGCTGAAGGTAGCCTTCTAAAGAAATCAGGCAGGGCAGATGTATGGTTAAAGCCTTTGATTGGCCCTGTTGAAAAGTCGAAGTTTGGAAGCCACAAATCTCTTACATGGATGAATGAGATCGTATATTAATATTTAAAGGTACATTTCGTGTGTTTTTGCTTTTCAGAATTTAACTTTTACCCGAATCTTATTTTCCTTTTTATGCAGATCAATCTCATTGGCACAGAGATGATGAAAAGGATCGTGCATACAGAGCAGTTGATGAATGACTACCATACCGAGGCAAATAATTTGAAGGAAAAATTCAAGAGTCTTCAACTTGACATGGAAGTCATTGAGGAAGAGAAATGTACCTTAAAGCAGCAGGTAAGAATCATGGCAGCGGAGTTGGCCATAGAGAAGGCTACATAAAACCAGGCAGGCAAGGACAAAAATCTCCTTGAATCTTCATTCGCTGAACAACTTTCCCAAGCTTCTGAGGAGATAAGAAGCTTGAAGGATTTATTGAACCAGAAGGAGGCTTACTATTGGGAACTTGTTCAAACGCTCACACAAGCTCAGGATGATCTTCGTGAGTCCTCTAATAAGGTTCAGTTCTTTGAGAGATCCCTTGCCTCCTAATGCTACTTTTGTTGAAAAGGATGAGTTGATAGCTGAGATCGATCAATGGGAGAAAGATTATGAGGCTCTTGAGGACAAAGCAGTCGTTGATGTATGTTGGGCTTATTTGAATACCCGCCCCGACACATTAACAGAGGTAGGCCGTGAAAACTTTGACTTGAAAGCTGAAATTGCTAAAACCAAAGAGACAATCGAGAAGACCCGACAAAGTAAAAGTTTCTCATCACCCGATGTCACGAACCAAAATCTATGGGTTGTGATGGCGCCAGAAACACTGTCAGGAAAGACAATCCCTGGACCAGTTCAAACAACTTCCTGCTTAACACTTTCAAAATCATGTCTTTTTCTGCATTTATAATCAAATAATAAAGCAAATGCTCGTAAACTAAATACGGTGGAAAATCCACTTAATGCAGTACAAGAAATACCAACACTTTCCCAGAACCCGGTGACACAAGTACATGAGCAATTTCTAAGAATTTATACAATTATACAACTCTTGTCCGAGAAATAAATGGGACAAAGGCAATAGATATAAAATGCAAGTACACAGAAGGGAGACTCCGGCAGCTGTGGAACGCCTCTGGATGAATGCAGCATGTATAAGTCCCCAAATCGATCACTGTACTATAAAGGTACCAGTGCAACAAAATACACAGAAAGTGTAGTATGAGTACATATACATATATGTACCCAGTGAGTATCCCGTCTAATCTCGAAGAAGTAGTGACGAGAGATCGACTCGATACTTACTAAGGTCCAATAGTAATGAAGTAAGCAGGATGTAAGGAAAACTGTAGGCAAGTAAAACAAATAATCAAGTACATCAATATCCAGCATCAAATAACAATTTCAACTCAAACAAGTTTGGTATCCGCCGTGGTGTACGTCCCGCTCCCATATGGTACTCACTCACATCGCTCCGCCATGGCGTACTGCCCGATCCCATCCTGTAAATCTTCGTCGTGGCGTACGTCCCGATCCCGCCCTGTAGTCTCAATCTCGCCGTGGCGTACGACCCGATCTCACCCTGTAATCTCAATCTCGCAGTGGCATATGGACCGATCCCACCCTGTAGTCTCAATCTCGCTGTGGCATACGGCCCGATCCCACCCTGTAGTCTCAATCTCGCTGTGGTGTACGGCCCGATCCCACCCTGTAATCTTTGCCATGGCGTACGACCCGATCCCATGATATACTCTCTCATCACTCTGCCGTGGTGTACGGCCCGATCCCATAATATAATTAATCATCACTCTGCCGTGGCATACGGCCCGATCCCATAATATAATCAATCATCACTCTCCCGTGGAGTACGGCCTGATCCCATCATATAATCAATCATCACTCTGCCGTGGCGTACGGACCGATCCCATAATATAATCAATCATCACTCTTCCGTGACGTACGACCCGATCCTATAATATAATCAATCATCACTCTGCCGTGGCGTACGAACTGATCCCATAATATAAACAATCATCACTCTGCCGAGGCATACGACCCGATCCCATAATATAATCAATCATCACTCCGTCGTGGCGTACAGCTCGATCCCATCCCATGATTCTTTTATCACACTTAAATCAAGCCAAGTATCACAACGTTCAAAGACAACAATACCAATCACACAAGTATACAAGTCATATCTATGCTACAACAGGGAAAAACAATGAACATGATGTGTCCTATATACCCAGACGAAGCAGTAATAGCCACTACGTACGGACTCTCGTCACTCGGTGCATACGTAGCACCCAAACAAGATCACATAGCCAACAAGGTTACCTAGAGGAACAATTTCCCTCTTACGAGGTTAGAAAGGAGCTCACCTCGTTCTGAAGATTCATCACCGGCTTCCAAGCCTCTACGAAGACAAAAAAATGGATGCGCACGCTCCCAAACTCTGAAGCTTGGTTGAAATCTCCCTTGAAATGCTCTGAAAATCCGCCCATAGTCATGAAGAAAATGAAGATAAAATGAGCTAAACCCGCTAAAATATCATTCTGCCCAGGTATTTACTCACCGCGATCGCGGGAAATGCTTCGCGATCGCGGAGAACAATTTTTCTAGCCCAAAATTTGCTCTTCGCGATCGCGGAAAGAGCTTCGCGATCGCAGATAACAATTGCCCAGCCTGCCCGGACAGCCTCCAGTACAATACTCATAACTCTTCGCATAAAACTCCAAATGACAAATGGTTAAATGTTATGACAACTAGATCTCAAAACGACCGGTCGGGTCGTTACATTCTCCCCCACTTAAAAAGACGTTCATCCTCGAACGTGCCAAGAACTGCCCCAGAATTATCTGAAATCACTATTTAACATCTCGGGCACCTGCCCGTGCTACCACAACCCAGTTGAGCACATTAGCTTGATAAAATCTTAAGATATTCCCGTTTATCCATATAATAAACTCAGACCCCAGTTCCAACAGTCGAAATTCTCTGCCATGCCTGTTTCTAATATGTGAACACCACATCAACTACCACACGAGGCACCAGAACACAACTGCGTATCTTTGTTGAATCAGCACCATACACCGCATTATTCATCATCTGAGCACAGTGGTGCTCCATGAACCTTAATAGCCAGAATTCTACGAATTTGATGCTCTCAAAGCACCTTATAAGATACACACATACATTCTGCTATAATGCTGACGATACCACCACAACGGAGGAAATGTGTAGAATCCCTAACCAACTGCAGAGTTAACTAAACATTGAGATCCTTCCTCCTGACTAAGATCATCATCCCATTACAACCAATGATGGTGATTGTCCTGTAATATACTTGCATAGTCCTATCACACCGATCCTAAATTTATAATCTCGTCTCACCTAGTACGAACTGCTCAGATAACCAATCACCCCAGGCTTAACCAACAGTCTCACACGATGCCACAATGCGCCAATAGGCCACAATTCGAACACGACACATAAGGAAACGACATCAGGAAGGGACTACCCGACTCACGCTATAAATATGAACTTTCCTCATAGAAATAGGAAGTAAAACACAAGAATAATCATTATAGGAGTCTTGCTCAACATCACACAGTTGCGGCGCGCAACCCGATCCAAATAATATACCTGTGGTGGTGTGCCACCCGACCCCATCATAGAATTTACATAAGGAAATATACACGGAGCTGAATTGCTCACTATTACAAATCACTGAATATCGGTCAGAAGCACGCTAAGTGCATAATACCATTCTGGGGGAGACTGATAGAGCCATATGCTACAAAACACCAGCACGACTGAGGTGCGATATATAATATGGATCTCAGGAGCCATCCTGCTCACATAACCTCATCACTATGCGGAACCTCAACACATAAGAAATTATCAAGCCGTTTCACAACTCACATGGCACAATCACAATATCACATGAATTTGACGAAGACGGGACAACACCTGCTATCCCAATACCCCTCCTTGAGGAGCGCCATACTGAAATAAACACATCTGACTCGCATGAAGCCCATAATTTGTTTAAATCCATTCATTCACTTCAAGTCGATTCTGCTCGCACTGAACTAGGCTGATAGCCTTACCTGGGTCCATAATACCCCAATTCCTCTCATAATACACAAGAATAACAGTCATAGCCGGGACAAACACCCCACAATCCACCATCAACTGAACCAAACGCCTTCCAGGCATAAATTCTCAATTAAGCAATATTACACTCCTTTATACTTGGTCTAATTCTTCAACCAATTAGGTGACTACATGCCACACTTATGCAATCTTCCCGCGGTCATGTTCTCACGGCCTTCCACATAAGGCAACAAGTCTACACATCCTTACTCCTTATCCCACAAATGCTGCAATACAAATCAAGAACCCATAACCAGGATACAAAGCCTCTTTCCTCAAACACCAATCTCAGGTGACACAGAAGACAATACCAGCTTACTCTAAACATTCAAATACTTTGCCCTTGCTCCTCCGAGCTCATGACATCCTTGTTAAAGCCGCACACCAATCTCAATTCTTACTTCCAGTTACATACCGCTTTTTCCACATAACATGCCAGTATGATATGGCGCGAAATTCGATCATAACCCCTGAACCATTATTAGGGTGAACACTTCATTACCTAGGAACCCTTTTTACTGACTTCAATTCATGAGAACCATAACAACTCACAAGTGAGCTCTCACAATCACAATACATGCAATTCCTTAAGTAGTGGTATGAACTATCATAACACCTCCGGGACCCGCCTACACCTGACCGTCCATAGCACTTGAATGCTTCCAACTGAAGTCTATTACGACGGCCGACAAGCCCCGCACACATTTGCACAAACCATACACATACTCAATCACGCCNCAACCCTCACTCATCCCGAGTGACCTTGATTCACGAGACCATGCTGCCTAATTTCCGTAACCCATCTCACAACCTCCTGATAATCTTTCTATAACCCGGAGTCTATTTCCCTCACTCCTCCGATACTATCCAGCGTGCTGAAATAACATAGACCACTCCAACCATCATCCTTCCTCTTAGAGATTATACTGCAGAAGCTCGATTCTTAATTATACTGCTGCCTGAAACCCTTAAACACCGCATTCTCTAACTTTCGAATTCATTAGGACCACCACTGAGAGTCACCTACTCTGACTGGCCCCCATTACAATCAACTCCAAGGATCTCCTAGAACATGAACACCCTTTCAGCGAAGCACGTGACTGAGTCGCTACCCTTACAACTTGCCTATGCCTTAAGCACGAATTCTTAATTTTTCCCAAAGCCTAGCCCTGGTCCAATAGGACAAACTTCGCACACATTTATCGAATGCCATGCTCAATTACCACTTTACTCCTTTCCCTTAGCTGTAACAATTTACCAATATGCCGAAAATTCGTAACTCCATGAGGACACAACCCCTACAACCCAACTGCAGGTGGTGGGACTCCCCGACTTTGGTTAACCTTATTCCTTTAAGCACTACCCTACTCCCTTTCCTTACACCTGGCCTTTTTGAAATGGAACCACCACCTATCAGTTTTCACATATCTTCCTTTATCGCGTGCTTCTCAATTGCGTTCTCAATTCAACGTCCTTCTCTGTAGCTCTTTGAGCCACCATATCACCACAACTTCGAACTCTCCAAAGATCATCTTTCTCGAGCTGCCTTCATTAGAGGTAACTGTTCAATTCTGAACCACTACACACCACGATCTCTGACAACCGCTTCTTCAGCACCGTTTCACAGCACTCTAACCCCATGTAACCGAAGAGCTATAACACCGCCGAATTTAACATATCCTATTCGATCAAACAACGATACCACAACACAGGTGAATACTCCACCTAGCTCGATAGCACTAAGCTTAGTACTTTATCAATCCAAACCGGACCGTTCATAGTCCAAGTGCCTTTCCTCCGCCGGAACTAAAATACTGAAATCTCGAAACCACGCCCAGAGAAGACCTCCCTTCAAGTCATTCATTTCCCCTACATATGGGCAAGCATCCTACCATCCCATCAACACCGCGCAATATCCAATCGTAAGCATCATAACAACCTGATTATAGCCTCAAAGTCCTCAGAAACACAATTACTGAGCTGAAACAACACATTATTCTCTTGCAGGGCAACAACAACAGCCCCAACCAACTGCACATGGAAAACATCTTGAACCACATCCAAGTATCATTACAAGTTCTCAACCCTTGATTCATAACAAGCGCTCCGCGACGCGTAAGATTAAGTAGGAAGAAGCATAGGCATAAGCCTTAAAGGTATCAAGTCGCACAATGAGAAATCAAGAAGGGAAGTACTCCTAACAGCCCTGTAGCCTCCCGAAGATAAGTACAGATGTCTCCGTACCGATCCGCAAGACTCTACTAGACTTGCTCATGACTCATGAAACCTACGGGAACCTTGAGCTCTGATACCACATTGTCACGACCCAAAATCTGTGGGTTGTGATGGCGCTAGACACACTGTCATGCAAGACAATCCCTGGACCAGTTCAAAAAACTTCCTGCTTAACACTTTCAAAATCATGTCTTTTTCTACATTTATAATCAAATAATAAAGCAAATGCTCGTAAACTAAATACGGTGAAAAATCCACTTAATGCAGTACGAGAAATACCAACACTTTCCCAGAACCCGGTGACACAAGTACATGAGCAGTTTCTAAGAATTTATACAATTATACAACTCTTGTTCGAGAAATAAATGGGACAAAGGCAATAGATATAAAGTGCAAGTACACATAAGGGAGACTCCGACAGCTATGGAACGCCTCTGGATGAATGCAGCCAGTATAAGTCCCCAAATCGATCACTGTACTATAAAGGTACCTCTGCAACAAAATACACAGAAAGTGTAGTATGAGTACATATACATATATGTACCCAGTGAGTATCCCGTCTAATCTTGAAGAAGTAGTGACGAGAGGTCGATTCGATACTCACTAAGGTCCAACAGTAATAAAGTAAGCAGGATGTAAGGAAAACTATAGGCAAGTAAAACAAATAATCAAGTACATCAATATCCAGCATCAAATAACAATCTCAAATCAAACAACTTTCGTATCCCGTGTGGCGTACGGCCCGCTCCCATATGGTACTCACTCACATCGCTCCGCCGTGGCGTACGGCCCGATCCCATCCTGTAAATCTTCGCCGTGGCGTACGGCCCGATCCCGCCCTGTAGTCTCAATCTCGCCATGGCGTGCGGTCCGATCCCACCCTATAATCTCAATCTCGTCGTGGCGTACGAACCGATCCCATCATGTAGTCTCAATCTCGCTGTGGCGTACGGCCCGATCCCACCATGTAGTCTCAATCTCGCCGTGGAGTACAGCCCGATCCCACCCAATCTTCGCTGTGGCGTACGGCCCAATCCCATGATATACTCTCTCATCACTCTGCCATGGTGTACGACCTGATTCCATAATATAATCAATAATCACTCTGCCGTGGCGTACGACCCGATCCCATAATATAATCAATCATCACTATGCCGTGGCGTATGGCCCGATCCCACAATATAATCAATCAACACTCTGTCGTGGCGTACGACCCGATCCCATAATATAATCAATCATCACTCTGCCGTGGCGTACGACCCGATCCCATAATATAATCAATCATCACTCTGCCGTGGCGTACGGCCCGATCCCATAATATAATCAATCATCACTCTGCCGTGGCGTACGGCCCGATCCCATAATATAATCAATCATCACTCTGCCGTGGCGTACGGCCCGATCCCATAATATAATCAATCATCACTCTGCCGTGGCGTACGGCCCGATCCCATAATATAATCAATCATCACTCTGCCGTGGCGTACGGCCCGATCCCATCCCGTGATTCTCTTATCACACTTCAATCAAGCCAACTATCGCAACGTTCTAAGACAACAATACCAATCACACAAGTATACAAGTCATATCTATGCTACAACAGGGAAAAACAATAAACATGATGTGTCCTAACTACCCGGACGAAGCAGTAATAGCCACTACGTACGGACTCTCGTCACTCGGTGCGTACAGAACCCCCAAACAAGATAACATAGACAACAAGGTTACCTAGAGGGACAATTTCCCTCTTACGAGGTTAGAAAGGAGACTCAACTCGCTTTGAAGATTCATCACCGGCTTCCAAGCCTCTACGACGATAAAAAAAAATATAGATGCGCACGCTCCCAAACTCTGAAGCTTGGTTGAAATCTCCCTTGAAATGCTCTCAAAATCCGCCCATAGTCATGAAGAAAATAAAGAAAAAATGAGCTAAACCCGCTAAAATATCATTCTTCCCAGGTATTTACGCACCGCGATCGCGGGAAATGCTTCGCGATCGCGGGGAATAAATTTTCCAGCCCAAAATTTGCTCTTCGCGATCGCGGAAAGAGCTTCGCGATCGCGGAGAACAATTGCCCAACCTGCCCAGACAGCCTCTAGTAGATTAGTCATAACGTTTCGCACAAAACTCCAAATGACAAATGGTTAAATTTTCTGAAAACTAGACTCAAAGATATACAACTTTAATGTGTTGGTCATCTTTCTATTCCTTATAGCTTTGTAGATATAATCTAGAAAAGTCAGCCCTATGTGCAACACAATTTTCTTCTTCATCTCCTCGGACACCCTATAATTTAACAGCCATAACTCTTTGTAAACGAATCCATATCATGAATGGTTTACATATCTAGAAACTAGATACAAAGGGCTAAAACTTTCATTTTTATACCATCTCAAAATTCCTTATAGATTGTGAGATATGAGCCTCCGAAGTCGAGTCAGTGCAGCAGAACATTTACTCTACACGATCGCGAAAGGCTTTCCGCGATCGTGATTCACTGGCCCGTTTCTCACATTTTACTCACCGCAATCGCGACCAATTCCCCGCGATTGCGTAGAAAACTGTTGTAGCCAAAAACCAACAGTTAAAAATGGCCTAGAAATGGTCTGAAACTCACCCGAGCCTCTCGGGACTTTGTCCAAACGTACCAACAAGTCTGGAAATATATCACGGACTTAGTTGAGGCCTCAAATCACATCAAACAACGCCGAAAACACGAATCGCGCTAGAATTCAACTTTATGAACTTTGAAATTTCTAACTTTCACATCTGATGCCGAAACCTATCAAATCACGTCCGATTGACCCCAAATTTTGCACACGAGTCACATTCGACATTACGGACATGCTCCAACTTTCGGAATCGCATTCCGACCCCGATATCAAAATTTCCACTTCCGGTCAGAATTTCTCAAAAACCTTCAAATTTCTATCTTTAGCCAAATGATCTTAAATTGACTTCCGGGTATCCGAATTCACTTCCGATTGCGCTGCCAACTTCAGAATCATCATACAAAAATATTCCCAGACTCGGAATCCCAAACGGGCATCAATATCTCTGAAATGCTCTTTAAGCCGAACTTTTGGAAATTCCTTCAAAAAGCTGACTTTCACAATATACGCCGAAACGCTCTCGGGTTATCCGAAACCCATTCCAGACATACGCCCAAGTCTAAAATCATCATACGAACCTGCTGGAACCATCAAATCCTTATTCCGAGGTCGTTTACTCAAAATTCTAGTCTTACTCAATTTCTTCAACTTAAGGCTTCCGAAATGAAAATTTTCCTTTCAATATAACTCCGAACCTCCTGAATTTAAACTCTGACCATACACACAAGTCACAATACTGGAAATGGATCTGTTCATGACTCTCAACTGTTGAACGACGCGCTGGATCTCAAAACGACCGGTCGGGTCGTTACACCTGAGGTTGGAGTTCTAGAAGGTGACGAGACTGCACCTGGTGATGTTTCTGCTCAACCCTCATTATCTCAAGTTGTTGTTCCTTTTGATGAAGTTAATCCCCCCCCCCCACCCCTTTGTTTAATGTGGAGAAACAATTAGTGGTGTTACTCCCGGTCCCATTTAGGGGTAAAGTTTTTCGAAAGTCCCCTGGACAATTTTGGGGCAATTTTGGGGCAATTTTGTATAAACAAAATAGGTTTGAACTAAGTTTACACTTATTTTTAACCATCGTATAATATTAATTTCAAGTTTTTGGCTCAACTTGTGTGTTTTGAGTTTCTGTCTTATTTTAAATGTTTGCATAAAAATGTTTTTTCGTGTCTTTTTTAAATAAACACGATCTATAAATGAGGGCCCTTTAATGAAAGAAAATTAATGAAAAAGACGTCTCAACTTCATAATGGTGTAAATATACGAAAAAGAAATAGGAATACGCATGTTCCTTTGGGTAGTGTTTTGAAGAAAGCTTTTGTATTATTTGAACTTTCGTAATACTTTACATGTGTTCGAGTATCATCTATGACTCTTTCGTAACTGTTTTCTTTACAACAAATTTGAATAAATACAAGGTTATAAATTATAACCCGTGACAAAATACAGCCTTTAACCTAAACATTCGTTTACATCCACGTATGTTCTTTGTAGGTTTTTGAATCAGGCTTGCATTTCTGGCTCATGACTTTGCTCTTAACTTTCGATTTGTTGGGTAAAGTAGACATCGGGCTTGAATTCTGACTTTTTCTAGTCTTCTTTGCCTTCCATATTATATAGTCCCCCAAGTGTTTAAGCTTTGAATTATGAAATCTCGACCACTTGACTATTCCTTCCTTGCGGTCCTTTTCCTAAAAAATAGAAACATACGGGACTCGAAGGTATATAATTTAGATGATGACTGTTTAACCCTTTGAAGTTTCCATCAGAATGGTTGTAACCCTAGACCGGAAATTAAGTTACTTCCGTGAGTCTTTTCAGGTCTAATATCATCATTTGGTATGAGTTAGCTTTTTTCCTATCATCTAAATTGTTAGTATAATTTTAATTACTAAATAAAAGCGTATGTAAATGATACCTGACTGTGGGTACTACCTTTTCTTAAAAATAGAACTTCTTCAAATGAACAACATTCCAACTCGAGGGTAAGACCTTTCCATCCATGGTTTCCAACTCATAAGCACCTTTCCCAACAATGTCTCGCACTTTATAGGGTCCTTCTCAATTTTGATTTTACTTTCCTGCTTCAGCAAATTTTGTTGATTGGAAAACTTTTTAAAGAGCAAAGTCCCCAATTTTGAAATATCTTAGGTGAGCTTTTCTATTGTAGTACCGCTCTATAATCTGCTTTTGTGCTGCCATGCGAATTAAAGATACCTCTCTCCTTTGCTCAAGTAAATCTGGATTTGTTCTTAGTTCGTCATTGTTTGACTCTTCTGTTGCTGATGTGAATCTTGTGCTTGTTTCATCAATTTTTACTGATATTAGAGACTCAGAACTGTAGACAAGTGCGAATGAAGTTTCTCTCATGGATGTTTTTGTTGTAGTTCTATAAGACCATAACACTCATGGTAGCACTTTAGGCCAACTTCCTTTTGACTTTTCTAGTCTCCTTTTCAAATTATTTATGATAATCTTATTCATCGACTCAGCTTGCCCATTAGCCACATGGTGATAAGGTGATACATTTGATTTGCCAATTTTTGAAGAATTATGTGATCCGAGAGCCTATAAATTGCGGTCCATTATCACATACAATATCTTTTGGGACTCCAAAGCGACATATGATATTTCGCCAAATGAAATTCTTCACCTCTTTCTCTCGTACCTGTTAGAAAGCACCTGTTTCTACCCGTTTTGAAAGATAATCTGCTAGTACTAGTAAAAACCTTACCTTTCCTTTGGCTTGTGGTAAGGGTCCTACAATATCCATTCCCCACTTCATAAATGGCCACGGGGATATAACCAGATGTAATAATTTTGCGGGTCGATGCATATTGTTAGCATAACGTTGACATTTATCGCATTTGGCTACAAAATTTGCCGTATTTTTTTCCATTTTAGGCCAGTAGTACCCTGCTCTGATTAGAGTCTTAACTAGAGACCTTCCACCTGAGTGATTTCTGCAATGTCCTTCGTGCACTTCTTTTATCACGTACTCAGTTTGATTAGGTCCGAGGCACCTTGCTAAATGACCACCAAACATTTTGTGATATAAATTGTCTCGAATTAGATACTATCGAGCGGCTTTCCGTCGAAGTTCTTGAGACTCTTTCTTATCTTCAGGTACGATCCCATACTGTGAAAAATTTACAATTTCGTTTCTCCAATCCCAGGTTAAATTATTGAATGTTACCTCATGTTTATCCTGTTCGAGTGCTGAATGAAATAAATATACTACAATAGCATTTTCTTCACTTGTTACATCTGCTACCGAAGCAAGGTTAGCTATGCATCTGCTTCTGCATTTTCTCCTCTGGGTATTTTCTCGATCAACCACGATTGGAACTGCATGATCAGTTCTCGTGCCTTTTCCAGATATTGCTGTATTCGAGCCTCTCTGGCGGTGAAAGTACCCTGCATCTGATTTACCACCAGTTGAGAGTCACTCTTGATCACGATTTTCTGTATAGAGAGTTCTCGTGCTAGTTCCAGACATGCAATGACAGCTTCAAACTCTGCTTCATTGTTAGTAATAGGGTAACATTTAATCGCTTTCCTTATTGTTTCACCTGAAGGTGGTATCAAGACAATTCCTAAACTGGCTCCTTTAACATTAGAAGAACCGTCAGTAAATAAAGTCCATGTTCCTGGATTAGCTTTGCTCAAAATCTGTAACTCCATATCTACTTCAGTAATTATATTGGTATTAAAGTTTGCGACAAAATCTGCTAAAACCTGAGACTTTATTGCCGTCCTAGGTTGATAAACAATATCATATTCGCTTAACGCTATTGTCCAATTGGACAATCTGCCTTACAATTCTTATTTATGCAGAATATTGTTTAAGGGATATGAAGTTATGACAGAAATTGGATGACATTGAAAATATGGTCTCAATTTCCTAGCCGCCATGACTAAGGCTAAATCTAGCTTTTCTAGATGAGGATATCTAGTTTCAGCATCCAATAAGGATTTACTTACACAATAAATGGGAGATTGCTTACCTTTGTCTTCCCTTAGTAAGACTGCACTTACAGCTACTTCTGCAGCAGCAAGATATGCGTACAGTCTTTCTCCATCCATTGGCTTGGATAGTAAGGGAGGATTTGATAGATAAGCCTTCAAATTTTTGAGGGCTTGATGGCATTCGTCAGTCCACTCGAACTGATTCTTCTTCTTTAACACTGAAAAGAATTTAAAACTCTTCTCTAAAGATCTTGAAATGAATCTTCCTAAAGCTGTAATCCTACCTGTCAATCTTTGAACCTCTTTTTTACTTGTGAGCACATAAGGTATTTCTTCATTAGCTTTAATTTGAGCAGGATTTACTTCAATGACTCTATTAGATACGAGAAAACCCAAAAACTTACTTGATTCAACGCCAAAGGCACATTTTTCTCGATTTAGCTTCATATTATACTTGTGGAGGATCTTGAATGTCGTTGAATTTTTTTTGGAAATGGTCTTCGGCTTGTTTTGACTTGACCAACATATCATTTATGTATACTTCCATTGTCTTCCCCAAATGTTCTTGGAACATCTTGGTCACCAGCCTTTGGTACGTGGCTCCAACATTTTTCAAGTCAAAGGGCATAACTTTGTAACAATAAGTCCTCTTGTTTGTAATAAAGGAAGTTGTTTCCTCGTCTATGGGGTCTATATTTATCTGATTGTAACCAGAATATGCATCTAGAAAACTTAATAATTCATGACCTACAGTAGCATCAATCATTTGATTTATATGCGGTAAAGGAACTGAATCCTTTGGACATGCTTTGTTTAAATCAGTGTAATCTACACAGACTCTCCATTTACCGTTCTTTTTAGGTACTACCACAGTTATTTAACCAAAAAATGAATTATTTTGACTAAAGCTTAATTTAGGAAAAACTCGGGTTACTGATAATTGAATTAACCAAATAAAGAGTGAATAGCAATAATTTTGAGAGAAAAGAATAAAAATAGCTTTTTAGTCCCCCAAAATCAGATGATCCCTCTTTCCTACATTTCATGTCCCTTTTATAGGGATATTCTCCTAGTACAACGTTTGTATTTCTGTCATAATAGCCTATTTAATGCTTAATTATTGCATTTATGAGGTGTTACAATGATAAATAGTAACTGTTATTTTAGGAGTTACATAACGTACAGGACATTGATTGCTGATCTTTGGATCGGCCCATTATTGCGCCCGGATTGGTTGTGACCGTGCCTCTTCTTCTTTGATGATCTTTCCGTGGCTAATTTCTTGAATTGATCGTATCTCTTTATCCCGTGTCCACGTGTGATGTTCTACCTAGTCCCTCTGGTTGGCTGAGTCATCCAAAATTTGTACACGTATGAGGCTATATTTTTTACCAATACAGATAGTCCCCCCACTTGCCATGTATTGAGCGTATAATACTTGGTAAGTGGATGTTCATTTATGGCGGGAATATTTTTCCGCCGCTTTACCTCGAAACCTTGTATTCTTTTATGGGCGCATGCGTCGCACATCACTTCCATTTAATGCTTCTTCCACGTGTTCGTTTCTGATTGGTTCTGAAATGACCCGGCGCCTTTTAGGGATTTTTGCGGCTGCATCAGTCCCGAAGTGACACCTTTAATTATGACCTTCCATCATTACCTTTCCAAGTTTCGACGGTTGCCATTAGGTATAAATAGTCGTCTTCTTTTCTTCCTTAGCACGAAAAACTTCCATAACTTAATCTTCTCTTTGTGAAAGAATTTCTTCCTAGATTTTATAAATATGTCTTCCTCAGGCCAACCTGAAAAGGTTATTGATGTTGAAGCTCTGGCTTCTTCTTCTGCTCCGACTAGGAGTCGAAGAGGTGGCCGATTAAGGAGCCTAGGACGTACCTCTATTAGAGGTTCTTCTTCTCCTTCCTCTGCTAGGTCGTTGTTTTCTCCGAGAGGTAGATCTTCTCATTCTATTTCTAGGAGCAAGGATGACTTTCATGAACCCAGAGTTGATGAAATCATTCCTTCGGAGATAATCTTTCCAGAAGTAAATTCTCCTATTATCGAACAAGCTCATTCTCTGGATAGCATTGAGAAATACGCTACTATCATTACTGTAGGTCACATTCCCGTTGTTTGTAGGGAGTGTTTTTGGGAGTCTAATGTTCCTGTCCTTGTGCCAAGTTGTACTCAAAGGATTACGTCTTTTAAAACGGGTTTTTCTTACGTCTTCACTTACCCTTTCACATTAGGATTTCAGCCTCCTGTTGATCCTGTGATCATAGAGTTTTGTCGCTTCTTTAATATTTGTTTAGGACAAGTTGGTCCCCTAGTATGGCGTGTTGTTGCCTGTTTGAGAGTCCTGGCTTCAAAGGTTTCCGTTCCTTTTACACTTCATCATCTGCTGCATTTATATTCTCTTGCTTTATTCTGCCAAGGGATTTTTACTCTGGTTGCCCGGAGCAAGAGGGTTCTAGTAACCCCCGGCGATGATAAAGACAAAGGTTGGTACCTTAGGTACGTGGCTGTTCCCACTGCTGTTTTAGTGGGTTCGCACCTGTTTTATCTGTAATAAAATTGACTTTGTGTTTATAACATGTCACGACCCAAATTCCCAACCTCAGGGATCGTGATGGCGCCTAACACCACACTTGC